>SNRZ01000193.1:0-18884 GCA_008729115.1 Dirofilaria repens
TAAGCATGATGAAATATCTAAAAGAGTGATAAAATTTTCTGATTCAGATATATCCAGTAAGTATGATTGAAACTGCAGTCTTCATTAAATTTACTTTCTTTTAAAAATTAATTTTACAAAAATTGAAATATTAAATTTTTTTCCATTTTATTAGACTAAATAACTTTTATGTTACGAATAAAACTTTTCAACCTTTTTTCTTCTTTATCAAAAGAATAGATGAAGTCATTTGAAAAAGATAAAACTTAGTGGTATCATTCATTTGTCCGACAATTTCGTTCAAACGATGACGCAATCTTTTAATTCGCATTAAAAATGTAAAAAAATGATAGATGAAATATTATTGAAAAATTATTTGTAAAAATATTGTTTAGTACTTTTTACAAAAACATTTATATAAAATAGCATATTAATCTGTTGTATTTATTGAGAAATAAACGCCAAAACTTCTTCCACAATTGCTTTAGTAGTTTTAATTGCAAAAAATATATTTTTTTCTACAATACGACAAATTATATTTTTATAACGATATTCATTGACTTATCACCGGCGAAGAAGAACATTTCAAAATAACTATGATGTGACAACTATGAGTAATGATTTGCAATAATAAAAGAACTTACGATTTATCATTGAATGCATACTCCCATATTTTTGTTGCGCATTCACTATTATCAATAGGTTTATTTGTTGTAAAATCTATATACTGTGAAAAGTTACAGTATGCTAAAGGTCGAGGAAGAGCCATTAAGCAACAATTGGTGAGACTGTCAAATTTCCTGAAAAAATTTTTTGAAAGAATAAATTGATTGCATATTGTTTTAATTTTTTTAATTTTCAAAGCTTTTTTATTGCGAAATTTCTATCAATAATATTTAATTTAATTATAAATTTTTTCTCTGTCCTGGAAGTTTTTCTTTTGATTTCTTATGAAACCATTTATTATGCATATTGCAGAAATTAATTTCTTCTTATTTCTTATAAAAAAAATTTCTTATAAAACGATTTATTATGTATATTGCAGAAAAATTTTAAAAAAAAATTAATTTTTATGTATTTAAAGATTAACAACTGTTTTTCAATACTCATTTTTGTCTTCTCATATCGGCAAAAAAAATTAGATTTTTGCAAAGAAATTCTCAATCAAAAAAGATCAAAAAAAAGATCTTACTCTTTATCAAGCATTCCTGTGTAATAACTCAAGCTAAGAATCGAATTCCTTCGATCAACTTCATTGTAAGCACCATTTCCAATAGCTAAACCAGCTAGTTTAATACCGTATGGATTCCCATTCTGCTAAAATATGTATATTTTCAAGAAAATTCATTTACAACTATCTGGATATACTTTCCTGAATTTTATGTTTCCATGTTATTTATAAGTATCTTTATGGTTAATTAAGCTGTACAAAAAATGAGTGGTAGTTTTTTTTCATGTTACGCAAAATTACAGTATGATGCTTGTATTTCTAACTAAAAGCAACAGATGATATTAACTCTATCAATGAAATCGAACATGACGAAATCGAGTTAAAATATGAAAAAAATTAAAATATATAGTCTTCGGAATAAGATCTTTGTATTGCAATATTTTTTGCAGTTTAGAAATGCATGCAAATTAACTTTTGTGAGATTGCGCTGGTTATTACAGAAAAATTAAACGGCACAATTTTTTACATGCATGTCACCTTCACTGACCATCTACATCTACATATATGAACATAAACGCAATAAAACCTGAATTCGTTTCAGAAGTACGTTGACTAATGTTGGTCCATAGATACCCGCATATCCTTGGCCGGTGATGTAAAAATCACGATTCTGATATTCTTTGAATCGCTGAAAAAACTGTTCCAACGCATCTGCATTGTCCTCGGCCGTCTTAAAGAAATTTGTTTTTTACCATAAAGTGAGGATGTTTTATTTAAGGCTTAAAAGATATTCAGTACTTAAGTATAATATATTATAAAAATTCACTTAAAGTTTCAATTTTTAGTTTGATAATTTAAATTCTTCATCCTTGCTGAAGAGTGATAATTATATCAAGAAGAATGATCTGAAGGTAATTTTTGGAGTTAAATCTGCAAAGTTAATGAAATTCAACCTGCCATATTGGTAAATTTTGATGGATCTTATTAATGTGCTTTTAAGTTTGCTGTCAAATCTATTTTTTGCTTTGCCGATTCTTGCAAACTGATATTGATAAAAAATTGTGAGTATGGACTCATGTATTGACGTTTAAACTTCAGAAGGAATCAATCTTGCATTTATTCATTCCTATATTTTCTTCTTGACTTATAATAAAAATTTAGGTAATGCATCAGTTGTAGGATTCTTGAGGATAAGAAATAATTAAATTTTCTTCATTTTTGCTTCATCACTTTTGCTTCGTTCACAGTCATATCAAATTAAAATCATTTTATATAGAATTATATAATTCAATTAAATATTTCTGCATATTAGTCGATTACTGATAAGTAATTCTAAATCATAGTATTTGATGATTGAGAAAGCTGCTTTGACGATTCACTTTAGGTGTTTTAGAATATTTTTTATGTTCTTCTATTTCAAATCATTTTTTAGGCATAAACTTTTATAAATGTGAAATTGTAAAAGAAGCTGAAGAAATACTTTTTACAAGGAAAATTTTAAATAATTTTGAAGGAAATTTGGTAGAAATAAAGTGGTAAAATGAAGAAGAAGTTAGAAGATCGGAAATTGAAACAGACCGAGAAAATTTTATAAAATTTCAAATTAAAATTACCTGATCATCGTTCCACAGCATATACGAAGGCATCGGAGCATCTCTATACGAATAACCAACACCATATGGGGAATCCAGAAATATTAAATTAGCAGCCTTAAATTAATCGGTTTTATTTAAAAAAGATAAACACTGTATCTCCATCTTACAACTTTACCGTGCCTCTATTGCCTATGAGTTTTTAATAGTGAAACATTAATGGTTTTTCATTCGCTTTCACCGAGCTATTCTACTAGGATGATTCCAAATATCATAATTAATGAAAATAAGTGACCTTATTCCAACTGTAATATTTTCAAATAAGGTTTCTCCATCTTGATTAACACGGAATGGACCAATTTGGGCAAGCAAACCATCTAATGAATTGCATCCCGATGCACCGTTGATCCACAGTACTAATGGATCAGTAGATGGATTATTGGGATTCTATCAGCCTATAACATAAATATTTTATTTATTTGTCATAATTATTAGAATGGTGGCTTCTTAGAAAATCAAATTATTGCACAATATTCTGTTGAAAAAATCTTGAAAATAGCATTTCTACCAATAATGCAAAAAATTTCCTGTTTTCGTTGACAGAAATCCAGAATATTGCTTGAAATTCGGTATAAATGTTAGTCCAGGCAGATTGGCAATTCGATCAACTTCAGCATCGTCTTGAATCAAAGCAGCAATGGAAGATACTGCTACAAAAATTTTAGAGAGCAGCAACCAAAGATATTTTCTAGTCATATCGATAATACGCAATTACACTTATACTCTAATATATAGCATTTTGTTATCAGTGAATTCTTTTTTCGTTTGATAGTAAAGTTTAGAATAAGATAGTAAGTAAAAAAAAAACGAAAATAAAGTTTTTGAAAATAACTCTGATAAGAACTTATATTTAATTGTCAATAAGTTATTTCCTCACCGTTTTTCTTCTACAGTAAGCAACTAGCATGTCACTTCTGTTTGCTAAATAATTTCATTTAATCTTATGAGCCAAAAATACTAAATTTTTAGAACATGGTGTTTTAATATTGTTTTGAAGTGTATTTCAGTTCGAAAAAAATTTGATAAAAAAGTGCAAAATGCAAAAAAAAAATTAAAGAATTTTTTATTAATCTACATTTTTTTTCTTATTTTCTTCGATACGTTATCTTTCTGAATAAAAGTACCACCCAAAAACAATTTTAAAATGCGTTTTTATGAAAATTTGAATCATTTCATATATACGATTAATGAAAAAATTGATAAACAAACCTTGCAAAAAGAAAATCGTTGAAATGGCAAGCACACTTTTTCTTGTTTGAGCAAGAGTTTTGAAAAAGTTTTTGAAAGAGAATTAAATAATGTTTTGTAAAAGAATTTAATATTAAAATTTAGCTCTATATAATAATTTCCGATAGAACAATGTTTAAAATTCTTTTCAGGCTTATTGATTCTGAACAACTCGTTTTATTTTTAACCATCAGAAGAAGCAGCCGTAGAATTAATTATAATGATCGTTTATAATAAAAATATACTGTTGCTGTCGTTACGATATTTTGCAATCATCAGGGAATTTTTTTGAGGCTTTCCAAAGATTTTCAATATTCGTGCAAAAGCGTTTGCCAAGAATGCCTTCATTAATCAAGAACGGAAATCAGAGATTCGAAAGCGATCAGATACCACCTTATTCTGATTGTAAACCATTCCACCTAGCGTTCCTTCGGCGGTAAGTAGACGAACGCCAGCATTCTGGAAACGAAAGTTTTTCGGCTTCGGGGGATGTATGATTGCAGAGCTGAAACTAAAGAAATACACGAAAGGGCACCACTGGGAGTCCACTGGGAGTGAATAATTGAACTCGACACCGTAAAATTCACTAGGCTTTTTGAGCCATGAAGATTGACAGATTGCGAGTTCTTTCATGATTCGGTGGTCGGTAGACGTTCTTAGTTGGTTGAGTGATTCGTCTGATTTATTCCGAGATTCTAGTCTACTAAATGGTAATTTGTCCAGACAAAATAGTTACTGGGTAATTTTGTCCAGACAACTTTTTAGAGGAACAAACTTCCTAGAGTTTAATCGCATGAATTGAGCAATGATAGGTCTGTGATACCTTTAGATTCCCAGAGCTGCACGTTAGTTATCATATCTTTTGAAATACAAAGAGTAATCCAACTAATAAGGGAAAGTTTTGGCTTAGTCACAAAGACCTGTATTTCAATATAGATAGTAGAACCAGGCATAATGACCAGAAATCCTGAAGAATTATTTCTTGCTTTTACGAATTTTATCGAAAGTTTATTTTCATTTTTTTAATTCTTTTTCTGTCTCGTATTTGATATTTGTCAAATTTATTATTAAATTATATTTTATTGCTGCATTTCCAATTAGTTTTATGCTTCATAATGTTGTTCTTTGGCAGAGACTTAAGAGAAAACTGGAAAATCAGAATTCTCAATAAAAGGATTGATCGATTGATGTATCTTGCAAGTATATTGCCACTACAGATGAAGATTTTTTATTTTAGTGATTTCTTTCGCTATTTTTAATAGGCGAAATGATAAAAATCTGAAATTTCAAAAAGTCTAAAACTTCATCAGGCTTGATTAATACTAAGTAAAAAACTATTCATAAAATTGTACCAACCGATTACATATATGTAAAAGTTTATTCAAAAAAAGCAAATATCAATCAAAAAAAAAACTTAAAAGCTTGCAAAAGCTTTGGAAAATAAATTTTGAAAAAAATTTCAAAAACATCTCATTTCAATTAAAACTTAATTGATACACATATCTGCTCATTAGTTTTCTTGTAAAATTAAATTATTTGCAAGAGTTTATTTGCGAGAGTGTTAAATTATTTCAATTATTGCAAGAGTCATAGGCACTAAGCAAACTTTTTTTAAACATAAAATATAATATCAATTTTTATTAAGATGTGGTGAGAATTTAATCAAGGCAATTATTATATCTATCACTAATATTCACTATTCTTTCCTGCAAATATTGAGAGTTTGAATATAAATTTTGCTGCAGTCAATTATATGAAAAACATGCTAATAAAAATTGATTTTGAA
The DNA here is from genome assembly GCA_008729115.1 of Dirofilaria repens. Taxonomy (NCBI): domain Eukaryota; kingdom Metazoa; phylum Nematoda; class Chromadorea; order Rhabditida; family Onchocercidae; genus Dirofilaria; species Dirofilaria repens. Next base: position 5,816 of record SNRZ01000193.1, read on the forward strand.
TTGTAGTTATTAATCACTTAAATAGTGCACAGAAAGTTCAAACTCCATTGCATGAATCTCATCAAAAGACTGCGTGAATCCCATTAAATTATTTGATCAAATTAATTGCGAATACTATAATTTATTCTTTTGCAACCATAAATGATTACATGATTAATCTGCTCGTATTTATAAAGTTGGTCATTTCAAAACTTGTGATATTTTATTTACTTCATAACAACGATTAAAAATTTTCAGATATATTAACATGCATGAATTTTGCAGAATGCAATGATTATAGAAATAAAAATTCAAGAAATAGAAGGTGACGCAAACCAAAAAAATTCATGATATAGATATATTTAAATAATAAAGTTATTTTTTGCATGACTCATCACCAAAAATAAATTATTGCTATTGCGAACATCATATTTACTTTTTTATTTATTTTCTCTTCACACATGCAATATCATTATTCTCTTCCTAGATATTATGATACTGTCATCTTGCTGTATAGCTAATACATCTAGTCGCTTCTTTGTTGCAATCCCACCAACAAATGCGCTCCGATTTTTTGTGTTTCCCATGGTTAATCAATTTATCATGTTATTACTCTTCAATTATTTTTGCAACACGATAATTCTAAAAATTTCCATCTAGGCCACTATAAATACCCTCCTAACCCTGGGCACGATTCATTTTATTCTTAACATCACCTAGCGTCATTACTTTCTCTTTGCTTTTTTATGTTTTTTATCTGTAATATATGCGTACGTAATTATTTGTACGTCATGTATTATTAGCGCGTGATTCACAATAAAAGGTTTAATTACCCAAGTTTGAAGTCCCAACAACCCAATGTGGGTTCGATACTCCTTAATACTACTCAATAGAACCACACACAACAATACAACCACACACAACAATTTCAAATCACAACAAATCCAAAGGAAATCCCACAACACAAATTATCATTTGGCAGCTCCAACAAAATTAATTCACGACAAATGCTATCGGGAAATTCGAGAAAATTATATGATCCATAACTGATATTCAAGTTTAAGAAGCTGATTTTTATAATTCTTACTAATGTTAAATTTAATTTCTGTCATATATTCATTGCCAGATTATCGATTGTCATTGCTTATAAGTATTTTTTACCGCCATTATACATTATTTGCTTACGCTTATGTATAATCAAAATGCAGTTAAATATAGGAAAAATGGGCTTCGTTTTTTCCGATCGGTTTTACCCTATTCCGTGTAATTTGATATATCATTGATTTATTTCGCCCTGTTCATATGATTTAATGTTTTATACCATATATGTCTGGATAGTCTTATTTAGCTTATGTACCTCATATGGTTACTCTGTGTCTATATCTTGCCTCACTATAGGGACGTAGATATTAATGTTAATCAAAAGCTTTTTTGGGTATTGCGCAGTAGAACTTCAGTGTAAACGGTCGGTCTATAATCGAGGTCTCACAACCAGTGGGACTGAAATGTTTCCCTCTTTCTGAAGTGAGCGGTCGAATAACTTTTAACAATTGTCCTCAAGTAATGGAACAATTTCTTCCTGTTCAATATTTGCAACTTTCGATCCAATAAACTTTTTCAAATACGAATCTAATTGTCTGTGAAATATCAGTTCGCTCTCCCAGATCAAAAAAGAATAAAGGAAGAATTTTCTATTTTTCACGATAAATGTCACAATATCTGATGTAACGAATCATTTATCTAATTCTTATCATTGTTCTTATAATAAAACTTACGTGAAGTATTTAAAATGTTTTAAATCTACGTCAATTGTTTAGAATTTTTTAACGATTGAATCTTCGAATTCTTTGTTTCTTTTCGTTACTTCTTGAGTTGTTCGTCCAAACAATGTTTGTTTTTTGATTGTATTTCCATTGTACGAACGACATGTCTTTATTGTATGTAGTAGTATACATCAATAAAAGTAATCGTGTCGCGCTTCGTAAAGTTATAAAAATTCTTTAAACGCTTCGTTATGCTATCGAAATACTCGGGTTATAATTTCCATTCCCTTAAAAATAAATAAAAAACTTTTACAACAGTATTAAATGAATTTTTGTAAATGAGAGATGAAATCCTTTATCAAATGAAATTTTGTGAAGAAGACGACCGTTTCCCTCACTTTGTTAACAGTATATAATGAATTTTATTATTGCCAATATCGATCATTTAATCTTTGTTAACAGTATATAATGAATTTTATTATTGCCAATATCGATCATTTAATCAGCAATTAGTTCCTGCTTAGATTAATAGTCTCTTTAATCTTAATGCTAATCTTTTTGCGTTATATATGATGAACAGCCATAACACATTTCATTGTTTGCTCCAGCAATAAACAATAGAGATTTTATCTTTCACTTCTGTTTATTTTGTTATTGGAATTCTTAGTGGCTTCATTTGATTTTAATTCAAAATCAAAACTTGCAAAATGATAATTAAAAACGACTGAAGCGAAATAAAATGAATCAATGCCGAAAATATTGACAAACGGGAATTTTTTTTTCATTCAACATTTTGCGAAAATTTGTAATTGTGACAAATGAAATGCGCAAAATGATATAAAGCAATTAATGATCGATCAAATCATCATCACATAGTGTCGTCATGATTAAGATTCCGGAACATTTTTGAAATAAAGGATCACTTATAGAAAAGAGTATTTCGATCATTTCTCGTTATCGATTGCTTTTTACCTCAAAATTTCATTTTTATTGTCAAAATACCAAGATTTTTGGATAGACGAATCGAATGAAATAAAAGATGCAATATTATAAGCGAAGGTAAATTGCATTTTATAGTCGAACTCTAAAGCCAGGTTGACGTCGAAAACCATTTAATTTCTGTTGCTGTTGACAAAAATGGTGAAATTTCGAGCGATTCTTCTGTTGGCAAAAGAAATATATTCTTCATTTTTCAGGTTCCTTATGAAATGAGATATTATGCAAATTGTTTCTTTGCTGAACATATTGCATTTTGAATGAGAAATAATCACAGGAAATTATTTCGAATTTACAGTCTCTCAAGCAAATTTGTAAGAATTACTCGCAAAGATTATAATTTTTGGAAATTTCCTCAAGATTCATCTGTGATGTTTCTAACAATATTAGCATACTGAGGATGAAACATGATAAGATTAATGCGAAAGAAGGAAATCGTATCATTATAACGCGTTTTCTAACTAATATCTTAACGAAGAAAAAGGTCTCAAATTAAACTGCAAATATATATTTTAATGGACAAAATTAAAATTCAATAGATTTTGAAAATGTGAATAGAAAATTTCAAAAATCTCATCCTTTCACTGATTTTATCACAACGATGTACTAATTGGATTATAGAAGAGAAAATGAGAATATTATTAATCAGTTTCATATCTTGTCTTTTTAAATTAGATAAAATGAAAAATTAGCATGCAAATCTCCTATAATTACATTGAATTTTTGATGATGAATTCGATTAATTTGCTCAATACAATAATTACACGAGAGCCAATAAATAATAATTACTTGTGTCAATTCTTTCATCATCGTTTTTCAAATTTTCGGAAACTTTTTGTTGAATATGATTCAACGAATTGAATTTTAGTTATTTTTCAATTGCGATATTGGAATTTCTTTAAGAATAGAAAAATAATTGCAGGAAGCAGGCAGAAAGTGACAATTTTTATGATAATATTAGCAAGGAATAAAATTTTATGCTTAATAAATGCAATACAACGCTTGCATTATTTAAAAGCTTTTTTGTCTATTAACTAAAATCGTTGTAGGATTGTTTATGAAAAATACAACTTTTAGGCTAGATTGTAAAATTGAAATATAATTCAAGAATCATTGGTCTATTTTCCTTATCATCATCATTATGTTATCAATTTTTCGTTTACCAAATCTTATCAGAAATAATTTTATTGTTTTGTTACTTTTTCGAAAAAAAATTTACTTCCAAAATTTTATTAATTGAAACTATTAAATTGATTATAATTTTTAAAAAAAACATCTTTAGAAGCTTAGTATTTATTTTAATGAAAAAAATTCATCTGAATTTAACATGACATGTGATAGTAGCAGCGACAAACAAAACTTCTATGTAATTGAAATATTCTGAATTCTGAATGCAATCAACGAATTCATTCTTCAATTCTGATCATTGATATGTCAAATATGATGGAACATTATTAATGTAAAATGCGTAAAGTTGAAAATACAATAAATATAAAACAAGAAATTTATTTTTATGATTGTTATAGTTCAGTATTAAGTGTTTAAATTTATTGCGACAAGTAACGATAATAGCGACAAATAATTGATAGCGTACATACACAAATAGCTACGCTAGCAATAAAAATAATTGTCGTACTAGCAATGTTCATTGTATTACCTAAAAAACAAAAAGTATAATTTTCAACATGTAATTATCAATGGATCATATTGAGGATCATTATACATTAAATAATAAGTATGTGTAGATATTCAAGAATAATAAATTATTTCTGTCGATTTTGTTCTTTTAAATTTAAATCAACGATTACATGAAATATAATATGAAATGTACTACATGGAAACAGTTCGAGTAATCATTATGAAATTTCGTGAATATTTTTTTATTTGTTTTATAATAATTTTATATTTATTAAAATTTTATTCGTATTTTTTTTTCGCGTATTTCTCTATCATTTCGTTTATTTACGTCATTTGATAAGCTTACCTTTACATTCCACTTCAGACATACAATTTATATAGAAGAGCACGTTGGATGCAATAATCATTGGTAGCAAAATCATCTATAAAATCGAATTCGCTAATATTCGTAAAAAAATAAATAATTAAATCATTAGAAATAAATTGATATATCTTTTTGGTGTTTCTTAGAGATTGATTAATAAATTTTGATAATAGTTAGATTGGTAAAAAATAATCATGCTGAATAAATGATTGAAGCAAATTTTTCTCTTAATCATCTCATTCTTCGTTTCTCGAAAATTTTTTAAAAATGTCGAAAAGAGATAGTTTTATCAACTAGATGAGAAATATCATTTGATAAAGATAATTTAGTGCAATTGACTATCCGAAATTAATGATTCAATAAATTTATTTGTAACTAAAAAAAATTTTATCAATCGTTTAGTTACAATTATAAGTGAATATTTAAAACGATGGATTCAATTACGACAATTCAAATTCATTGGTTTTTCAGATCATGAAAATTAGAATCAAAAAAAAAAAAAAAATAAAGAAATGAAAACTAACAAAAATGCATAAAAGTGGACAGAGAAAATATTTATTGTCTAAACATGTCGCAATAAAGCCAAGAATAGCTGCACTAAGAAAGATTATTGGTATACCAATAACTAATATTTTATCCATAATTTTATCCGTTTTCTCAAACTGTTGTATGGCATGATAAACTTCCAAACTTCCAGCAAATACCGTAACTGATATCACAATATACATCCATATCTTTGTGATTATTTAAATTTTATTTTTTCATTTTTTTATTTTCAAGCATACAATATCATTTGGAAATTTTTCAATGAATGAAATATAATGAATGAAATATAGGACAATACTTTAAATGTTTATTGATTAAAATGATCAGATTGCTTAAATTTTAATCATTGATAAGTGATTGTGATAGGAACAGTTTTATGGCCAGTCTTATTTAGAATGACCTGATTTAAAATAACTATCGTTCAGCCATATTTGCAATCTCGTATCATCTTAATATGACATATTATTTAGATAATCTGCTATCTTTCAAATATAAATATGTTTTAGAATATCGAGAGATTCGACGGTAAATGATAAGGATAAATGATTTCGATTAACATTCCCACATTTTCGAGAGTAAGTGATAAGAATAAATGATTTCGACTATATCTTTCAAATAAAATCATAAAAAGCTATTAATTTATTTAATTGTTGCAGAAAGGATTACCTTAATATTGCAACCCAAAAATGTATTATTATCCATTTCTGCAATGATTAAGTTTATTTAAAATTAAAATTCCAATATAATCATCAACTGAAAAAGTCAATAAATTCGAAATTAAATTTAAACAAACAGAGAGAGGGAGAAAGAGAGAGAGGGAGCGAGAGAGAGAATCTTCAAAAGCAATCACCTGTACAATTGCTTTCTATAAAATATACAATGTACAAATATTTGATGAATAAATATAATATGTTTCTTCGGATAATATTTATTTCTCATATAATTTGCATAAAAAAAAAAAAACCATAGCTATGATTAATTTCGATTTAAATATTCGATATGCATAAGTGATTAGATGTCGCAATAATCGAAATATTTTATAATATAAATATGTTAGAAATAATCAAGACATTTATTTTATTAAATATTCCATTATAAATAAGTAGATTTCATAACATAGAATTATTTCGATTCATATTTCTCGAATAGATTTCATAACATAAAATTATTTCGATTCATATTTCTCGAAAAGAAATCATCTCTTTGAAATGTCAATATTATAATTCTATAATAGATATTGCTTAAAGCATTTTAATCAATTAAATTTTGATTTATCATCCTTCAAGCACTGTAATTAATTGAAATTTTGACCTAATATTCTTCAAATCATAAGACGTTGCTTAAAATACTGCAAATTTCTGCTATAAAAGAGAATACCCTTCAGTTGATAACAAACAAATTTTCTAATTTTTTTATGATACTACTTTGTTCTGAGATCATTTATTACGGCTACTTCTAAATTCAACTTTATCAACCTCCAATATCAATAAAATCTCAGATAATTTTCCTATAATTAAGGAGAAATTCAAATTATCAATTGTACCATCAATATTTCTCAATGAATTTGTGTATCACAATTGCATTGAATAAAATCCGTCATAAAAAAAAATTCATTTCACAACAAATTTTTATCCAAGTTTCAAGTTTCTCGACATCACAAATAAACCTCTCATGATACCTGATATTGCTCCTCACATATCTTATGATTATATAAACAATGGAAGGAATAATATCGCAAAATGAAACTTATTCGAGAATATTTTAAGCAACTTCAACGAATACTTTTCGTACTTTATCTGAAATCGAAAAATGTGAACTGCAAAAAATCAGATAGTAAAACATCTACTTCAAATATATTTTTTTTTCGAATTACTAAACAATAATTGGACAGTTTGGAATAAAAGTCTTTCAGGAATCATTTTAATGTGGAAATTATTTCGAATACAATATCAAATTCTCGCAATCCGAATGATTTTAATTTTCCAATGGAAATTATTTCGTGATAAAGAGGCAACTTAATGAATTACATAAAGTTTTCAATTCCGAATCAGTAAATGTGATCATCAAGAATAAAAAACTGATGTGCAAGAAATATAATAAATCGAAGAAAAAAATTGTTGTTCAAAACAAACAATGGAAATTAGCATAACATTAATAATTATTATTCAAAGCAAACAATGGAAATTAGTATAACATTAATAACAAATTAATGCATTTTTGATAAGTATCGATTAGCAGCAGCTTTTAATTTCATTCGTAGTTCACTGGTTTTTACCAAAGTTAGAGGTGTCTGTTTTTCCTGAAAAAATAGGAGTTAATGGGTTTTTCAATAATCGATAAAAAATCAATAATATATGATTATCCACACATTTTTTTCGAAGAATTGTGAAGTATGCAATATAAACTCACGTTAAAGGAAATCTTCTAATTAAAGCAGTAGTAAAACCATTCTGCTTAATCGCTCCACTGATTAAGATGAAGTCAATACAAATCCCTACATTTCGTTAGCTAACGATAACTCAAAATTCAAATAGTTTTGAATTCAACTCTTAATTAATAAATTGATTTAGAGGGAAATTATCTTAAAGTATTGTTTAAAAAGATGCATTCAGGCGTTAAATTTGAAAATACCTGAAACATTTGGAAAAATTTTTAACAGTTTAAAACATACTTTATTTTCGAAATACAAATCAGCACCATGTTCTGCCAATAATATAGCGATATCTTCTCGTTGTTCCTCCACTGCCAAATGTCTGCAATTAATCCTGATGTTTTATTATAGTTTTCATAAAGTTCTTTATTTAGTGCAATAAATGAAAACAACATTTCCTTAAATTCATTAATAACATAGAAGTAAACGCGAAAATAAAAACGGAAGTTCTCAGGATCTCAGGGATATATTCATGAAAATATCCCTCTTCAAATTTTTTCCATTCTACATGAATATAAGAAGAAACATTCTCGTTTGTATAAAGTATTAAGCGAATATAAAGAATATTGTAAAAAATGCGAAATCACTTCGTAAGAAAATAAAAATACTCAGAAAGCGGACTGAATTGTATATATAAATGAGTAAGAATAAAATTGAACTAACAAAACCCAGCATGGTTATTGCAAAGTTTCAATACATTTTTAAAAATAAAGCAGAGGAAAAAAAGAAACTACAAAAAAACAAATTAATTTATTTATTTCAGTTCTACTTTCAATTTTAATAATTTAAAACAAATCAATAATAAAAAATAAAAAATCTCCTAGCTTTTAAACGCATTCGCCAAACTTACAGTGCTGTGCAACCAGAAGAATCGGCAAGATTAATCCTTAAACTTGGTTCCTTCAATAAAATAGGCACAATCTAAAAACAATTATTTTATCAAATATTATTATGAATATTCAAGAAAGTTTAATCATTCCACATGCTTACATAATTTGTTACCAACCTTTTCATGACCTTGAGAAGCGGCTCGATGTAATGGTGTTGCTTGATAAGTGTCCTGTGCATTCACATCTGCACCATTTTTCAGTAAAATTGCCGTAATCTTAAATATCCAATTTTCTCTTACGAGTATAAATTATAAATTCAATTCTATAATTTAAATTAGTTAACTAAACATGAAGTAAAATAAAATTTTCGATCAAACAATTGAAATAATATAATTATTATACGTAAAATATTACCTGAGGTCTATTTTTACTTGCAGCATAATGTAAAGCTGTTTGTTTGTTGTTATTTGGCGTGTTAACATTAACTAATGGAAGACTGATCAAATATCGAACCACTTCCAAACGTCCAGCTGAACATGCAATCATCAGTGGTGTCCAACCCATCTACAATTTTCAATACATTACAGTATTTATGCGTGATAACAGATAAAATGTAAATGGTAGAAAATTTAAATAATTAGAAATAATTCTATATATACAATTAAATTCTATATACATAACTATGTATGAATCAAATTATTTATTAAATTTACTCTCGAGAATCTAGCTTTTTTGTACTTATATGCATATTGAATAAAAGCAACAATATTTGATGAAAGCTAAAGAAAACATTAATTATGATAATTCGAAATTTACATCATCCAATGCTATGGCATCATCTTCTTGTTGCGATATACAGAACTGTACGATTTCTAAACAACCACCACTTGCTGCCCAATGAATTGCTATTCGACCGGACTAAAAGCAAATTTGATAATCATAATTTATCAGTGACGTATAATTTAATGCAATGATGAACGTTTGAGTTCATCGTTTGTGTTCATCATTGCATTAAGCAGATGATGGAAAATTTGAATTTTTCGTAATGAAAATTTCAGAATTATTTACAGAGCTAAGATAAAAGTTTATCACTAATCTTCTTTCTTCTACAATACTCTCAATGTAAATTCAAATCACATCGGAGAAATTACTTACATCATCTTTTCCACATCTTAAAGTATCGAATTTTTGTAGTAAACGCTTCGCATCTTCCGCCTTATTCTGACGCAACGAATCGATAAGCTCTGTTCGTGCCATTTCCAACGTCTTCACGGGTTTTTCCTCCATTAGCTTGCTTAAGTAGAAAATTAATTACAACATGGAAAAAATATCATATTAATAACTTGTAAATTTCTTCAGAAATATAATAAATTGCTTTCATGAAATTTTAAAAGTCTGAATTTTTTTTTGTTTTTAAACCTAAATCTCTTCAAATATCTTCTTAAAAGCACTTATCACAAAGCCTTATTCATCAACACTTATCACTATAAAAACATTTCAGTATAGCTTCTGAAACCAAGAAGTTGGTACATATCAAACAAATAGAAAAAATAGTAAGTTTCATTTATAGGAAATAATAAAAAAACCAGAACCAGCATCATTCAGTACAAAATGAATATCACAGTTATAAAGAAAAGAATCACATATAAACTATTTCAATTCTGTAAATTTCAAAAAATAATCGAAAGTACTCGTTTTCTTAATATATACAATATAACAACAACATATAAAAGTAAAGCAAAAGTTAATAAAATTTTGTCTGTACATTCTCGCCGACCATATTTCGATATTAATTTTCCACCGCTCTGAAATCAATAACATTATCAGAACTTGAGTAAGTTCTCATGTATAAAGACAAAATCTAAAAAAAAAAAAAAAAACAAGTCGAAACTCTCATCTTTCATTAATAACTAATATAAATAAAGTGTTGCAAATTATATCATTCAACAGTAAATTTCCATTAATAAAAAAGATTGAAAATGAATACTTGTATATGAGCACCCATTGATGAATATTCAGATTCTGTATCTTTAAGAAGAAATGAGGAATGAATTAATGCTGAAGTAGTATCTTCAGAAAGCTTCAATTGATCGCTCATTTTTGACACCAATGATGAAAGACTTTCCGTCGCCTTAAAAAAAAGAAGAAAACAAACTCTTGATTTAGAAATACATAAACTGAAATTTTACAAATATCTATAATTATTACGAGTTTAGCTAACACTGTTAAATTTAAGCAGTTAAACTGCATAACAATTGATTTATTTTTGAAAGATTTAAAAATCGATTTTCATGCAATTTATGACATAAAAAAATGAAATAATATTTAACAAATACTTTCAAGGTCTGAGTCTTCATGTTTTCAGCACGCTTTTTACGGCTTCTAAATTCAATGTCTTGAGGATCATCACCATCTTGTAATAAATAGCTACGAGACTGCTCTTCTGCAATTTTACCGATATGTTGATTTATGAAACCACAAATGAAACCACAAATTTTCTTATTTATTTGAAAAGTTTCAGAAGATAAAAATTTTTTAGAAGAAAAGCAATTAAAAAACTCGCCTAATAAATTCTAAAATTGCTTGACGCAGCATTTGACGATTCCTTTCTAACTCATTCCGATGTTCTTTCACTTGAGCTAATAACTCAGCACGATCATTCCGGAAATTCATCTAAATTTGCATATTTATCAATAGATAATAATGTTAAAAAATGATAAATAAATGAAACTGAATTTTGCAAAATACAGCGTAAAAGAAAGGATGCCACCTTATTTGCGAATTTTTCTAAGGCATCAATTAAATGAGCAAGTCTGGCCATTTCATCTTTGATATCTCGAGTGCATTCGGCTATTTCTTTCTGTGATATGAATTTTCGCTGCCTGAAAATAATATATTGCAAAAAAAAGTATGAATTCCACAAAGTATATTAAGAAATAATTGTTTTCATTTCATTAATTATTATAACAAACATTATCGCTCATAAAATGCGTATGAAAGATAATGCTTTTTAATTAATAAAGTGAAATTTAGACGGGGAAGTAGATGGAGAAAAATAAACACTGAGAGCAAAAAATATGATAAGATTTAGCAAATAGTTAATACGCAATGCCTTTATCATTACATATTCTCAAAACATTAAGCCTTAGAAATAGTAAACATTCAAGTCTAATTTCTGATTCAACTAAACCATATTGGTTAAAGACTAACCTAATTTCTTCGATATGATTTTTCACAGCAATATCAGCCTTAAGAATATCTTGCTGGCAGACTTGCAATTGTACAAGATTCAAATTTTGCATCCTTATATGCAACAAAGACAATTTTGACGAAGAGAATAATGTTTATTTCTTCGTTTAGAAGATCTGGAATAGATTAAAATTGCAATAAGTCGCATTGTAGTAGAAAATTTGTTGCAGAGAATTCTTCGATCCTCCAATACATCATAATTATTTTATCAAGATGCAAAACATAAAAAGGAAATAAACTTCTGGACACTTTTCTCTAAAAAAAAATTCATTCCCTTCCTTTTCTTTTATAACATAATTCATATATAATACCATTATTCAACTTCTAGCATTCATTTCTTTATTCCAGAATTGATAAGATTTTGTTCAATATACTCTCATCATCATTTCTTCATGAAAAATTTTCAAAAGATAAAGATGGCAATTAACCATACGAATGAATCATAATTATACAAATGCATATTTTATAATTTATGCAATTTTTACAACTTCGCAAAAATTTCACTAAATATTTATGATCAAACAATGACTAAAAATTTCTATGCATCTCATCGACAATGATAAAAGCAAATTACACTTCATAGCCATACTTCCTCATACATTTCTTATGAGCTTCGATTAATTCACCGCAACGTTCTTCACCGAACAAAAGCACACATTCATCTCTAGCCTATAAATTTTAAATAAGCTAAATATTATCCAAATTGAAAAAGATTTTACAAGCAAAACTTGATCATTTCTCAAATCATTCATGATTGATTTGGAATAGTCTCAATCATCAGAAGAATAGTGCTACTGATTAAAATCTTGAAATAATTTCATACCATTTTATGATATCAGTGTTTAGTTACTTCATTATATAGATTTAAATTTTTTACAAATTTTTGTTTATGCCCATAAATTTTGTAAATTTTTTATCTAAAACCAAATTCCAAAATATATTGTTTTTAAACAAATAATTAACTTATTTTCTTACTTTAAAATCTATGCTAAACTAATTTACAATAAAAGCATGCCATTACACAAATTTGTGCAATATCCGATGAAACATAAAAACCAGTCAAAGTTTAAAAACCATTCATATCTCAAACTATGTAAATTAAACCTTTTTAGTTTCTGGACAAGCACAACATGGCTTCGGCTTTTTAACATTGTTATCATCCGTTAACGATATTGAGCACTCTTTACTATCACTCATTTATCTGTAAAATAAAAATGAAGATAAAATTATGCTCGATCAAATTAGTATCAAATTTTAACAATTTCTCTTATGT
>SNRZ01000194.1:0-109502 GCA_008729115.1 Dirofilaria repens
CAAGTAGCTTGAACCCTAGGTTTTATAATTAAAATTTTCGAAAGTTTTCTCGAAAAATAGGACTTAATAATTTTTTTTGATTTTTCTCGAAGTTTATTGACGTAAGAGAAATAGGAGAAAGTTAAAATTGCTCTTTTTTTTACTTTTTAAAATATATGTAATTTGTAACAGCGAATTGAGACAATGGTAATGTAAAGTTCAAGATAAGGTCGAGAATAGACAGGTAGAAACAATTGTTACAACTATTATTACAACTATCGTTCGCATCGATAATTAATCTCTTATCATTTTTTAAATTTAACTCTGATATAAGCAATATTTTTTTTTTCAGTGATTCTCTTATTGTGTATAAATTAAATTGAATAATTAATTTATTAATTCATCATCTTTTTTTTATCTATCAAAGCATGATCGAGAGTAGTGCTGTGTCCGATGATAACAGATATTGTTTAATGATAACAAATATTGTTTAATCAATATTTATGCTAAATGATGAAATTTTTTTCAAATTAAATCATTTAATAATGAAAATTAGAAACGAGAGAATTGATGAAAATTGAGTTGAATCAATTTATTATTTTATCGTTTCTTTTTTTCTCACCCTCTCTCTTTTAAAAAAAGTATGATAATAGACACTGCTTAATTAATTATCTTCCAGCAGTGCTTAGCTAGTAATTATCAAACATTTAGAATGATGATAACAGAGTATAACTGATAAATTGAAAGCAAAATTATATATCATTAATCATCAAACTATAAAACTCGTATAAAATTAGAAAAAAAAAATCCAAAATAAATCATCCATTCCAAAATTTCACATTTCTCCCTCTCTCTTATCATTATGAATTCGATATTTTCAATAATTTATGAATTCAAAATTTGCCGCTCTTTTAATCAATTAATAAATGAGAAAAATGCTAACATTTGGTTAAATATAATAAAATATTCATTTTCCTATAAAATATTCATAAATCAAATTTTATTCAGCTAACTTACTGATAATATTATTGAATGGAGAAAATTGGTGATATTATTCTTTCGATTAATCTAAAATTGATATTTTAATGATAAGCCTAAAAATTGAAATAATTATTTTTATAATATATTATGCAGAAATATCGAAACAATGCCTTAGGTATATTAACAGGTAAGCACAAATATTGGCATAATTATATTATGTATGGTATATAAAATGGATAAGTCTAAAAGTCGGAATAATTATTTTTTAATATATTATTGATAGTGCTAATGATAAAAATGATTATTTCTAATATAATATACGTATAAGGCCAAAATATTAATGATTACTTTAATATATTATGGGTAGATTCAAAATAATAATCAGTTATTCCAATTTTTGAGCTTATACAGATGAGCCTGAAAGTCTCTTAAATGATGCATGAGCCTGAAAGTCTCTTAAATGATGCGTGAGCTGAGCTCATACAGATGAGCCTAAAAGTCTCTTAGATGATGCATGAGATACAGATGAGCCTGAAAGTCTCTTAAATGATGCATGAGCCTAATAGTTCTTGTCATTTGTTTGTGAAAATTTGTCTAGATGAGCCTAAAAGTCCCTTTTACGATGTATGAGACTATGTTTGGCAATGGAAGTTCTTAGAGTTCGACGTCAACAAAAAGGACAAGGAGAAAGAGAAAGAGAAAATGGGAGAAAAAAGTGAGGTGGGAAGGGAGGGAGAGAGAGAGAAATAAAAAAACGATGAAAAAATTGATAGAAAAGATAAATTAATGCGATAGAGAAAGAGAGAAATCAAATTATAATAGTGATATTGGAAGGAGTAGTACATTCTATTATTGTTATTCAATGCATTCAATCAATGTTCCTTCTCTTCTCTTTCTACCTCCCCTCTCTTCTCTCTCTCTCTTTCTTAATCCTCTCATTTCTTTCTTATTTCTCTCTCATTCTCTCTCGATCAAATAGAATGATTTCCTTGACGATAGGAAGACGAATTATTTTTATTTCTTTTATTCATTTTAAATATAAGTTTTGTTAAAATAATAAAAACATATATCTATACTATTCTATACTATTGATAGTTCAAATGTTTTATTGTTTTATTTAAATGATTTCTTTTTTTCTTTTCTTCCTTTAAATATTTTAAATTAAACAAACCTTCTTTTAACTAACTAAGTAATCAAGCCTTTCTTTTCTCTCTGTTCTGTTCTATTCTCATAGATGGATAGATAGATTGGATAGATAAATAGATAGATAGATAGATAGATAGATAGATAGATAGATAGATAGATAGATAGATAGATAGATAGATAGATAGATAGATAGATAGATAGATAGATAGATAGATAGATAGATTGGATAGATAGATAGATTGGATAGATAGATAGATAGATTGGATAGATAGATAGATAGATTGGATAGATAGATAGATAGATTGGATAGATAGATAGATAGATTGGATAGATAGATAGATAGATTGGATAGATAGATAGATAGATTGGATAGATAGATAGATAGATTGGAGATAGATAGATAGATTGGATAGATAGATAGATAGATTGGATAGATAGATAGATAGATTGATAGATAGATAGATAGATTGGATAGATAGATAGATAGATTGGATAGATAGATAGATAGATTGGATAGATAGATAGACAGATGGATGAGGATGAGTGGATGATTGGATGGTTGAATTGGTTGGATTAGTTGTTGGATAATTGATTTTGGTTAGTTTGAATTTAAATTTGATTGCTATTCTTTTCCATCAACTTTACAATCTCTTTTCTTTGATATTTTCATTCCCTCCTATTTCCACTCCCTCTCTCTCTCTCCCTCCCTCTCTCTCTCTCTTTTTCTTTAATCTCCTCAAAATTCAACTTATTTAATTAATGCTTTATTTTATGGAAAAAAAAAAGATTTATTTGAGAATTGATAATTTTATTTTGTAATAATTTTTTAAAAAATCTTTTATTTTTCATCCTTTCATTGTTATTAAATTTTAGTTAAAAATAAAATTTTCGAAGTGTTTGATTAAATGAAAAGAAAAGAGAAATTTGTTATTTCGCAATGAATAAATTATTAATTAAAAAAAGGCGCAAAATTGAATAAATGAATAATTATACAATGCTAATTATCATTAAAATTATAAATAAACAAAAGAGTGATGGAAGGAAAAAATCTTTTTTTCCATTCTTTTGTTTCAATTAAATAAATTTTTAAACTTTTCCTTTCAAATAATATCTTTTCAAATTGAATGGAAAAAGTTCGAAAAATTTTTCCTTTCGAAATATTTGTGATCAAAGTTTGATTAAAGAAAGAAGAAAGAAAGAGGGAAAAATAGAAAGAGAGGAGAAAAAAGAGAGAGAAAAAGAAGGAGAGAGGTAGATTTAATTTTTAATGTGAAAAATATACATATACTTTCGGTTTTACGATAATAATTTGATTAAAAAAGGAGTGAAAAAATGGAAAAACAGGAAGAGCAAAAGGAAAAAAGTGAGGGAGAGAAAGAGGGAGAGAGAGAGGGAGAGAAAGAGAGGAGAGAGAGAGAGGAAAAGGTAGAGAGGGAAAACTTGTTTGAAAATAATCGTCATGGATGTGAATCAATCAATATGATCGATTTCAACATATGCTAAATGTTTGTCATTCGCTTATTTCATTTTTATTTGAACATAACTTAATCATCAAATTGAAAAAAAATATTTTAACTTACTTTTATTTTAGGATGAATCATCAAATATTATGATGATTCATCCTATTTGATTATATCAACAATCGTTGTTACATATATATATATGCGTGTGTGTGTGTGTGTGTGTGTGTGTGTGTGTAGGTGTTTATGTATGTGTGTATGTGTGTGTGTATGTGTGTATGTGTATGTGTATGTGTATATGTGTGTGTATATGTATGTATGTGTGTGTGTGTGTGTGTGTGTGTGTGCTTATATTATCATTATCATTCTTTGATTCATTACTTTTTTTCGGCTTAAAATATTTAGAAGGAATATAAGGAAGAGAGGAATATTAAGAAAAATTCATATTCCTTCTATCCTCTCTCTCTCTTCCTCTCTTCCTTTTACTCTCTTTCTCTCTCTCTCTCTCTCTCTCATAAAATATGATAAATTTAATAATATTATTTCATTGATAGTTTTATGGAAACAAAAAAAAAAAGATGCGATAATTGATAAAATTAGATGCAAATTAATTATTGTTAAAATTCGAGAATTCTTATCTTCATCTGATAATTCTAGTAGTAGATATTCTCGAGAATGAAAAAATTAGTGCAGTTCGAGATATTGATAGCTACTATATAGCAAAATGAACGAACTCTATTAAAACAACCCTTCGTTTAAGTCATTTATCAAATTTTCCATCGATTTTAAATCCCTAAGCTCTCGTTTTCCATCATCAAAATTCGACAACGACTTTGTTCTCGTCCTTCTCTCTTCCATCTCTATTCCTATTTTCTTTCTGCCTCAATTTTACTATTTATCGTTTTGTTTTCCGTACTACTATTACTATTATTATCATTATTATCATTATCATTGTTATCATTATTGTCATTATTATTATTATTATTATTATTATTTCGTATTATTATTATTATTATTATTATTATTATTATTATTATTATTATTATTATTATTATTACATTATTATTATTATTATTATCATTATTGTTATTATTTTCGTGTTATTATTATTATTAACTTCTATTATCAGTCATATTGTACTTCTATAATAATAATAATGATAATAATATTTGCTATATCAATAAAGATATTTATTCACAACAACAATAATAATAACAACAATAATATGATGATACAAATATTTCATTTCATATTAATTGGAATTTATTATTTATTATATATATATATATATGCAGTCATTCAGTTATCGTTATTGATCGTTATTATTGATAAATATTATTGTTGCTTATTGTTTATTCATATATTTCAATAATAATTAATAATATGTCATTTTCCTTCTTATTTGTTCGGCAATTAATCAATTAATCAATCAATCAGTCAAATCAATTAATCAATCAATCAATAAATCAGTCGTGTCATAACAATTGGATAAATTTAGTGAATAAACAAAAGATAAGTATTAATTCAATCAAATTTGAAAAGAAAAAATGACAAATATTTTGATCATTTAACGTTATGTTAAAATTCACTTCAAAAAAAAAATTTTTTTTTCGGATAATATAAAAAAGGCATTTCTATCCTTCGTAAACATTATCATAATCATTATTTTATTATCATTGTCATTATGATACTTATTGTTATTATCATTATTGTTATTATCATTATTGTTATTGCTGTTGTTATTATTACATTGCTATTTCAATGTTGCTAATTATTGATATTTATTTTTTTTTATCATTATTATCCGTAATTATCATCATTCCTTCTTGGTTATTAAATTTTTATCTGTTTATCATTCATAATTACATGTATATATACTTATACATTACTAAAGAATATCATTGTATAGAATGTAAATAGTTGTGGGAGCGAATATTGAATATGAATGAGGTGTGAATAATTAGGTACAGCTATGCATATTATAATTATAGGTATGAATGAATGAATGAATAAAGCATAGGTAGTTAAGACAGGACAGGTATGCAATATCAAATATAACATAGACATTATCGATTCTTTCCCATAATATACGTATCGTTTCGTTCATTTGACTTTTTGTTTAACCTTAGATTTCATAAATTTTTATAATATCCATAATATGACCTTGAGTAACACCTATGATATCATGACCTTGGTGATATCTGTGATATAATCAATTGTGTTTACGTCTTATACATTCATGCTTGAAATCATAATAATCCTTGCGTTATTTAATCTTCATAACAATAAATATTAGATTGATGTAACTTTAGAATGATATATGATAAGTGTTGATGTAAGAATAGTTTATGATAAGCGTTGACGTGACGTGAGAATAATAATATAACACGTCAGTTGATATGTGTCTTTTTTTTTTTTAATTTGGATCATTTACAAAAGTATTTTAAATTTAGGCTTAAATAAACGTCTTCTTCGATAGGATGCTATCTGTTGGATTACTTTTATCAGTCATTGCTGGGGTTGTATTAAGTGATGGTGACGTGGAAAGTGCGGTACGTGAAGTGACAACTACTAAGGTTTGATAGTAAAATTATCTTTTTGACGATTAAATATCCTTATCATTCAATTGATTCAATTAACTACTAATTAATTACTAATTAATTGCTGCTAATTTTATTATATATTTCAAATTAAAAGAAAAGAAATTTTTTTAATTAAAATGATATAGAAATTATAAAAAATATAATTGAAATGAGGAAGTATTACAAGGTTTAATTCCCTCATAAGAACATTATTTTTTGTTATGGAAGATGCGATTTTGATTATCACTAATCCTAGGCCTCTCATTTTCAAATAAATTTACCATTTTTCTGGGCATCTATATACCCAGAGATGTAATAAATTGAATGATAGAAAATAAGTCATTATCTTAGATGAATAATAATAATAAAACACATTTCATTATCTCTTTCATCTAATTAATTTAACTATTGATTAATGAGTATTTCATCTTCTGGCTAAATGATAAAAGATATTTCATTATCTTTATTTGTTCATTCCAAAAAATGAATAGATTATAAGTTATCATTATTATTATTTTATTTATTTCCTACTGTATTAAAATTTTGCTGCTGAAAGATTTCAAATTTACTTCGTGAAATATCTTTAAATCATTTGATCAAAAGATGAGATAGTAATTAATCAGGATTAGTAGGCTAAATTAAATTACTAAATTAATTACATGAAAATTTTAATATTACCAAAAATGATTTTGAAATAACAATAATTGAAATTTTTCGTAACGAATAGAATAAAAAAATTTTATTTAGAAATTAAATATTATTTTGGTAATTTCAAATTATTAAATTAATATTTAAATTTGATAAAAAGGAAATATTATAAAAATAAAGATTTTTAAATGACTTTATTTAAAAATTTATTTGACATTTGTTAGAGACATATTTCATTACAATCATTATTTTCCGGTACCATTGAAAAATATTTGCTTTTTCAGGATGGTGCAACATGGTGTCCAGTACCGGTGATCGGTACACAATGTCCTGCATCAAGCATTTTTCATTACTACAAATGTTGTGGAAGTGCTAATAAAGATTGCTGCTTCAATCTACAGGTAACCTTTTTAATTTTATTCACACTTTTACTCCTTTTTTTGATAATTAGATACTATGAAAAAAAGGATAGATGATTAATTAATTGTCAGATAAGATTAAGTGGTAACAAAAGAATAAATAGTTAATTATTGGGCAAATAGATGATTAATTATCAGGTAAAATGAAGAGATAAAAAAAGAGTAGATGATTAATTATCAGGTAAAATTAAGAGATGAAAGAAAGAATAAATGATAAATTATCAGCTAAAATCAATCATATATGATTGACTTTTTCTTATTTTTTTTTTTGTATCTTTCATTTTATAAATTATAAAAAAAAGATAAAATTGGGCAGGTGATAAGTGATAAATTGATTATTTAAAAATATTTTTTTTCAGACATGGGTTATTGTCGTATTGGCAGTAATTGCTGTTATGATGCTTGCATCATTCGTACTTTCAATCCTTCGTTGCTTATTCTGCCGTCGTTAATTAAAATTTTATTTGCCAATTTTAATGAATTATAAAAAAAAAACAAAAAAAAAACAAAAATACAGTAATTCAATAATTCGTTCGATTTTCCTACAATATTTTTCCAATTAATATTCCTTTTTTTTCATTTTTTTTCCATTTTATTTTAAAATAATTTGTAAAATTTTACAAAAAAGTTTATTTACGCCCACTCGTTTATACGAAATATGCGATGAAATTGTGATGAAATTCAAAAATATTAAATTAATATCAATAAGAATTAATTAATTAATTATGTTATTATCACATCCTAAACCAATTATTCTCATTTTTTTTATTTTTGAATGTAATAAATTGCTGCTAAAAAAAATGATATCATTTGATTATTTTTTTTTTTAATATATTTGAATTTTGTATAATGCTAATTTTTCCAAGAATTCTTTCTTTTTTTCTTGATAATTATGTTGATTATTTTGTAAAAATTTGCCAAGTTATGCTGATTATTTTGAAATAAAGTTGTCGAGAAATGTTAAATTTTAGTTACTTAATTGATATTTCGTTGGAAAAATATTGTAATCAATTTGATTTTGCATATTGAAATATGTATTGAGGTGCTTAACATTGTAAACTATGTTTAATTAACAGCAATTGTTCAATTAATTAACACCTCTTCCTATCTCTGATAATGTTTGATATGAGCAAAATATAGCATTAATTCATCAATTCCTGGAATTAAGTTCAATTAATCAGAAATATTTTTCTGATATGTATTTTTATCACTTATATTAAAAATAAGAGAATATATTTCCGATGAAAAATTTTTAAAATTGCGTATTTTAATTATTTCAAATAATTAAATTATCATTTGATAGAAAAAAAACAGCGAAGTATTTTCGATTAATTGAAATTAATTCCAATTTTTAAATCACTGAATTTATTAAAGCTAAAAAAAAAGATAATATTCGTTTTAGCCAGCCATCGCTGCTTTTTTTAGACTATTTTTTTAAATCATATTTTAAACTTTTTTTTTTTTTTGAAAATAATTTTGTATTTAATTCTTTTGTCATTTTTGCTTTTGCTTCATTTTATTTTTTCTTTTCTTTTTTAAATTAATTTCGCAAAGTTTCTCTCTCTTTTTTTTCAAAGTGTAAAGTTCGTTTTATCAGTCTTCACATGCAACTTTTGTTCACTTTTTTGAAATAGCATAAGTTTCGTTTTTTTTTTTTTTTTTTAAATTTTATTAATTTTTGGAATACGAAATATTTTCTTTTTTTTCTGTTTTTGCAACATTTATCAGCTATTTAATAAACTTATTAAATTATAATTGTGTTACAGTGTATGTGATTGTCATAATAATAATAATAATTTTTATCTGTTTGATCATTTGATAAGATCTGATTTAAAATTGCAAAATTGATCATTTATCTTTTAAAATACTTATCTCAACAAATTCTTTTCCTATTTTTCCATAAAATTTAATCTATAAAAAATTTGTTGAAAGATTTTTGAATTTAAGTATTAATTGAAAATTCGTTGGAAAAAAATTATATCTGCGAAATGCTATGAATATCCATTAAATGGCCTATCAAAATGATAAGGTTGATAGTAAAGTTATAATATAGTGATATTTATAGAATTCCTACAATTTCTATGCAGAATTGTTAAACTAAAACAATGCACTATCATCCTAAGGATTTTTAGACATCTAAAAGCTCTTAATGGTAACTAAAGGTCAGAGAATAGTTCGTAGCAAAGAAATTTGACCTCAAAAAATTGCTTCATGATACTATTTGATAGTCTGTGATAAAGAAATTTGGCCATAAAAAATACTTTGTAATATCAAATAATAGGTAATAGTTTTGTGGCAAAGAAATTTAACTTCAATACTTCATGGTACTAGAGAGAGAGTGATAATCCATGATAAAAAAATTTAGCCTCAACAAGTATTTCATAATATTAAACGATAAATAATAGTTTTAACAAAGAAATTTAATCTCAGTACTTCATGGTACTATTTGGGTAAGTGATAATCCGTGATAAAGAAGTTTAATTTCAAAAAAATACTTCATAATACTTTCAGAATAGGCAGTAAAATCTATGAAGAGATTAATTTTGATTCAATTTTAAATGGAATGATATAAAATTGATTGGAATAGGAAAAAAAATAAAGGTATCGATTAATTATTTATGGAAATGCAAAGATAATTTTATTATTTTATAAAAATGAATTATTATCCATTATATATCATTGTAAATTTGTCTTCTCTTAATAGCCGGTCAGTTACTTATCAGTCGAGAAATAAATTATTTCGGGATTCTTAAAAGATCTCGAAGATACTGTTTGCTGTATTAAAGTTTTGTGCAGTAATATTATAACCGATCTCGACTTAATTCTCGATATTTGATAGAATTGTTCGGAGAATTAAAATTAATTTTTTCTTTTCTACTGCAGTATTTCTGTTATATTGAAATAAATTTGGAATGGCAACAATTGTGAATAATATTACGGGAATTAGAAATGAAATCACTTATTCGATATCACCATTAACCGCCGATCAATTATTATTGCTACCTGAGGATAAGCGCTTGTTTTACTCCCAATACATCCTCAATTAGTTCAGCATTATCATTTGATTATGATATTAATGATAATAATATGATGATGACGATGATGATGATTATATAATAATAATAATAATAACACATATTGGATTATCTTCACATCCGTAAAAAAAAAGTAACAAAATTGGCGTTTTAAGACGTATGATCTTACTATTAGAATGACCCTATGAAAGAATATGACCTTTGCTATTGATAGTAATGGTGAAAGTAATTTTTGTGTAAAATTTCATTTAAAATGATTGATTAAACAAATCAACGTAATCAATAAAGAGAGTGAACAAACATATATTTTAACTTAGTGTAATCTATCATACGTTCATTATAAAGAAGTTCACGTGAAGTTAACATGAAATGCCTCCTTCATTCTTAATTAACCTGAAATGCCTCCTTCATTCCTAGTTATCCTGAAATGCTTCCTTCATTCTTAGCTAACCTGAAATGCCAACCTGAAATGCTTCCTTCATCCCTAGTTAACCTGAAATGCTTCCTTCATTCCCAGTTACCTAAAATTCTAGCCTAAAATGCTCCCTTCATTCTTGTTAACCTGAAATGCTAACCTTCATTCTTAGTTAACCTGAAATGCTAGCCTGAAGTGCTTCCCTCATTTTTCCTAGCATCCAATATTTAAATGTGCTTTTTCAGAAACCATCAAAAGCAATAATTCGGAAGAAGATAATTGGATGGGTGATTCTAAATCAGCATATAGTTTATTTGAAACTGAATATGATATAAGAACAGGTTGAATAAATGAATGGATATATTTTCATGTTTAAAATGATAAATGAATATCTGCTATGATAATGAAGCATATCAAATCACAACAAAATATCAATTGATTTTTTTCATTGTTATTCAAACATTAACAAATTTA
The DNA here is from genome assembly GCA_008729115.1 of Dirofilaria repens. NCBI lineage: Eukaryota > Metazoa > Nematoda > Chromadorea > Rhabditida > Onchocercidae > Dirofilaria > Dirofilaria repens. The sequence continues at coordinate 11,140 of SNRZ01000194.1, forward strand.
TCGTTTATCACATTTTGATGTGATAAAAGATATCGCATGATGATTGAAATGTTAAATGAAATTTCAGCAAATCAATATAAATTTCCCGATTGGTCCTGGTCGAATCATTCCAAAATTGAATCATTGCATACAGCAAGTAAAGCCTCATCATCGTTTTATCATTTGCTCGATATGAATATCGAACCTGGTAAAGCGCATATCATAAATTTCCAGTATTATTATCAATTTAATAAATTGATAATTGATTGCAAATTCATTCGTATCAAATATTTATTGAGAATGTGATAGCTGATTTGCATTTGTAGTATTTCATAATGTTTGCTAAAAGTCATATTGAAAAAAACAATGATAAAATCAAACTAAGATTAAATAAAATAATACTGTAAAATCAATTTATACAGCATCATCACATCATGCAATACATGATGAAATTGATAGTTTAAAAGAACGAAATTCAATCAATCTAGAATTTATATTCTTTTTCTGACCATCTACAATAGTACTACTGTAGACACTATTTGCTAAAACTAATACTATTTGCTAAAACAGTTGCATTCATTTCAGTGGATAATACGGTATATAAATTGCATATTCCATCACAGTATCAGTTAGAAGAGCTACAGAACTTTGCACCTTATGCTGATGCACCAGATGCTGAGCGAACACCTACGGTTTGCTATTTTCTCAATTCATTGCAATATTTAATTTTCATCTCAAAATTCCACAATTTCAGTGTATCAAATAAATTATTAACAATACAGGACAATATGTTTTATGATAAATCATAATTTTTATTTGCAAAATCAGAAAATCTTTGATTGTACATAATATGCAAATTTAGATACCATATCTTCCGCATACCGTAACTAGATCGGAATATGTAATCGACAAAGTCAATAAAACTGCAGAATAGTGCAATTTCTGGTGCATTTGTTTGATGATTTGTATCACAAAATTATAATTGTCAGGCACAGAGAAAATGTAATAGATATTAACTATGATAAAATTAGATATGCTTGAAAATTTGCTGAAACGTAATTAATTTTCTCGAAATATCAAAACACAATAAACAAAATTATTAACATCGAGATCGAAAAATGATAATATCTGAAAATGTCGGGATTAATTTTGTTTCATTTCTATCGATTTATATTAATATATAAAATCAACAATGCAATGAATGACAAAATCGATTTCGAATTGCAAAACTGGCTAATGTGTCGGCAAGATCTTCTGGAGAATCCTCTTGTACGGCATGGCCTGCTTTTGGTAATATCGTTTCTTGAAATTTACCCTGCATCTGTCCTACCTATAAAATTAATAAAACTTGAACTTCATTCAAACTTTTCGAATAAAGTTAGAAAAAGTTTTTTGCATAGCTGACATTCATTTTCTAACTTATGAATTAAAAATGATGAAGACAGAAATTTGAACATCAAGTAAACATGAAGAAAGACAAAAAGACAAAAAGCTTAAAAATAAAATATAACGAATTAAATTTACAATTAGATCAGTGTCCAGCCTATCAGCGCCAGCAAGAACCAAAAGTTTCGGCGCATGACAGCTCAGAAATAATTTGGAGAGACCTTTGAACCATCCAATCCAATGTGGCTCTGTTTTAGATAAATCAATTCTCCATGTATACAGCTACAAAAATTCATATTAACATCAATATTTTTTAAAAAAAAATAAATGAGACAACACTGAAAATTTATTTTTTAAGTATAGAAAAATACAAACAAACTAAATAAATAAAACAATACAAAAATAAGCTCACATCGCCGGTTTTTTTAATTTGAGCAGGCATAGATATACGAGCAGCTCGAGAATTTTTTGCCGTTCCCGATTTACAGCACCATTCTATTGCGGCTTAAATACATCATATTAAATTTTTTAAAAAAAAAATTATTATTTCGGTTATTTATATTACAGATTTTTGAATCTTGAGAATATAGCAGAACTATACTACAGATTTTTGAATCTTGAGAATATAGCAGAACTACAAATTAGCATTATTTTAAAAATTCAGATATTTATTATCAATATTTGAACATTTAAGTTAATCACAACATTCATAGGCACCGAATATCAGAATAATCGGAGTAATTTATAATATAATATGTGGTAATAATCAAAATATTTGTATTATTAAGTATTCTTATATAATCAAATGATTTTGTAATGCAGAACTGTTATCATGCTGCTTAACAAAAATTCAATTCTTTAAAAATGAATTTTATAATTAATGAAGGATATTGTTTAATGCACTATAATTAATCAGATTCGACCGTCACTCTTTAAGTATTGTAACCAATCAAATCTGTACATGTCATCTTTCAGGTCATAGGGTTTTATATATATATATATATAAGTCATCACATAAAAGAGGTCGTTTTTTGAGTTACCACTTCTCGTTACTTATTATTTCTTATATTTCTTATTTCTTTTTAACTTATTCTGACCGCGATCGATTATTCGATAAACGGTTTTTTCTAACTTCAAACATCAGCCGCATCGGATGATTTCTTTACTTGTAAAAGTATTTATCTATTCGCTACATTTCTACTAAATTTGTGCATCATAGTTGCGATCAATAAAATCCGTCATAAAACTTCGCTATACTACAAATCTCTATCCAAACTTTCAATTCCTCAATATTACAAGATAAATCTTTCATGATATGAATAAACTGTCTATTCTTTTCTTCATTCTTGCGATCTATTTTATATTAACAGATCTTTTTCAACAGACTAAACAAGTAAATTATATTTAAGCATACCACCAATGCTGCCAAATTTTTGCGGTCGATTCTTTAAAAAATGTTTCATCGTTTTCAATGCTTCCATAGCTGTACCTTCTACAACATCAATGACAGCAATACCGACCATATTCTCTATACGATTACTAGCTGCCACATGCACCGAAAGGGCACCACCCATACTAAGAAAAAAGTCACTAGTTTAGAATTTTTTTTTTCTAGAATGAAGTCAGAATCAAAACAAAACCACAAAATAAAATCTTTTTTTTGTCAACCAAACTAACCTATGTCCAATTATAAATGTCGGGATTGCTTCGCCTCCACATATATTCTTATGTATAGCGACAATATCTTCAACTTGACGTTCGGTGGACAAGTCCAGTTCATCTGTAGTAATTGTATCACCATGTCCTCGCAAATCTGGTGCTACTATTTGGCACTGTACTTGTGATGAAAGCTCTTCCTAAAATTATAATTACTATTACTCATTAATGAATCAAGTTATATTCTAATCAAAACACAACTGGGATGACCTACGTTAATTGTCCTGTTATGATAAAAATTATCATTGATTCAGTATCTAATACAAATTATATCATATATTACCATACTTTAAGGCAATATTACCATACTTTAAGGCAAAATTAAGTAATTCACTAAGTAGTATTGTTTTGGAAAAAAACTCAAATTTTTTTCTTCAAATAATTCGAATTGTTTTTAGTGAGATTAAATGCTATCTTTTGAAAGTGAACTGTATTACTGATAAAATTCCAAATCTATAGTTAAGAGAACTTACTGTCAAGACTGCCCATGTAAGACCAGAATAACCACCGCCATGAAGCATATAAAACATTGGTCCTTTATCACCCTTTGTGTAAACGCAAAAAACATCATTGTTAATATTTAAAGTAAGTTTCTTATCAAAAAATACATCCCATTCAAGCGGTGTAACATCCAGCATACCACCACGACGAGGCCCTCTACTCGTTGATGGGATGGTTCTAAAAATTTTCAAATTAAAAAAAAATACTATTATCATAAATTTTTCATTTATTCATTAATATTTATCATTAATATTTATCAAATTTTTGCTATTTAATTTCAAAAAATCATTTTCTTTAGTTTAATGATAGCTAATTTATTATAAATTTGCATCATTCATAATTGTTACTTTCAATTCTGTAAAACTGTAATCATATTTTTGCTCTTACGATAGATCGAAAAGTAACTATTTTGGGAAGAACTAATCTAGAATTACAATACTATACTTTTTCGGGTAAATATTCAAAACGAGAAATGGAAGTTATTAAATGACTTACCCAGTTGCAATGTTATTTCCATCTTCACTAATTGGTGGTAATCCTTTTCTTGATAGAATTTCTTTTTGTAGCGAACTCATTTTTCCAAATGATATCTCTTCTATTTTTATGCTTAAATATTAAGAAATGATTGTAATTGATAACAAATCAAATCTGAACAAAATTAAACGAATATATCGCCTATTATATATTTACAGTTATATTACATACAAAAAGCATATAACTTTAATTCGTACTTACAATGTTATCATAAAAAAAAAATCGCTTACTGTAACAGAATTATCTGACACAATAGTAAATATTAACTTCGAAATGTTTAACTCTATACAGTATGCAAGTAAATAATCTTAACGAATGATATGAATCAAAATTTACAATAAAAATATGAATAGTATTCTTTTACTTTAACCTCTCTTAATCCATTATATGACCTTTATTAATCTATTCTACTATGCTGTGCTCCATATACCGTATGCCTAAGCAATCCTTCAAGATTCCAAAACGATATATTTCTAAGTTACTGTAATTTGAAAGTAATGTAAAATTAACTTTAAGCTAATTTAAGAAATTACATCAAATAAATGTGATTAATAGAAATTAACATATGAAGAAATAAACTGATCACATAAAGATATATTCATACCATCAACAAATCATTTAATTTTAAATATTTAATAGCGATAAAGATATTCGTGAAAATATGCTAAAAAAAAACTGCAAATGTACAGTAAGATTCATGTGTAGCTGAGACAGAAAGAAATGATAATTACAGTACAGGAAAATAAGAAAAGCTTAAATAAATATAATGAAAATATATTTAAAAAAGTATACAGTAAGATCATGTGTAGCTGAGAGAGAAAGAAATGATAATTACAGTACAGAAAAATAAGAAAAGCTTAAATAAATATACCTACAAATATTATGCAATGACAGGTTGAAATACCATAGTGGAATTCATGTAGTCATAAATAACAATTTACGTAAAATATGTTAGATAATAGGAATTTCCTCAACCGTACTTTTCACGTATTTCTCACGTATACTTGCATGCTCTAATCAACTTATTCGATTAAATTACATTAAATTTATTTTTTAATAATTTATTACATTCATTTCGTATTCATACTTTTTGCTTCGAATTAAATTGTCAATTCGAATTGTATATAACGTCAATACGGTAGTGTAGAAGAGCAAAATAAAAAAAAAGTGTCGTTTTTTGTTGTTTCATTCATACGAAACAATCACTTAACAGATAAATTTATTACACTTTATCCCCCGAGAAATCTCGAGAATGCTTTCCGCGATAAATATTTCACATAAAACAAGGTCCGGCCATTACAAAGTCGGTAATAACTGGTTGCGGGATTTCAATTCGAAATTCAAACTAAAATTATAAACGGACAAGAATATAAGCACAGTGATCGGGAAGAATTCCCGTAACTAATCGTCTAGGATGATCTAATGGTGATTGTAATTCAGATTAGTTCTAATCGATTAATATATATAAATGCATATATGCAGTTCAACTTGAACTTTGATCTTGATCTATCGATCATTAATGATCAATCTCAATATTTTGCTTTTAATAATATCTTTATTTGCATTTTTATGCTTTATCATCCTTGATAATTTTTTAGCATCAATGTCGCAGTGCTATACTTACACAATCAAACCTTTGGAAGGACGAGAATTCATACAGCGTAATTTTGTAAGACTTCCTGAAAATGCATTTAAATATAACAATCGAGCAGTTACTTTAAATGAACGGTTTTCAATCATCGAAAGAGGTACTTATCAATTTCCATCATTTTTCTTTCTTTGTTAATAGCTATCTTCCATCACTGTTGGCTAATAAATTCTTTATCGTCAACACACAATGATATCCGACCCAATAATGCTTCAGCTTTGACCTTCAAGTTAACTATTGCTAATTTGTTAGTGATATTTCCTGACTCCCTAACATTCATTAATTATTAGATTTTAAAATTTATTAAGAAAAAAAGGCTTACAAGCTATATTCATATTTTTTCCCAACAACTAATATGCTCTGAAATTGTAACTTTGAAATTAATGAAATCCAAATTTAGCTTATATAATGCGTTGTTAAGTAATATCTGCTAGTAATAATACTATAACAATGTTTCCAAAAATGTAAAATGTATTTGTTTCAGGATATATACTTGTGCCAAATTTGGAAAATACAAAACAAGAATTCGAAAGGAATGTAAGTTTGGTGCCACGTAATGGAACAATCGTGAAAAAACAAAATCAACAAAAAACCTCAAATAATGCAATAATTAAAAAGAAATAATGAACATTTCATTATTTTAGTGCTGCTTTCATGTAATATTATATCTACTGTATGACTTCTTTTGTCAATATGATTTCTTTCATTTTTTTTCAGTTTGGATGTTTTGTTACGTGTTGTCATATTTTATTACCCGTAAATATGCAAATAAAAAATAACACCGATTAAGAAAAATGCTATCACAAGAATACATAAAACAGCATAAAAATATTTCAATCGAAGATTTAAATGTGTGTTTAAAATCTATTTTTTTTTGCGATATGATATTATTGGATCCAATAAAAAACGAAAATGGTCATTTGCTTATCACTAATATTAATCAGCTGAAAATATATGGATTCTTTTCCAGTGGAATTTTATGTTTCTGTGTTACATTAAGTACACCCAAACTTTCGCCATATTTGTTTCCATACCATACTAAATAGATTATTAAATTACTTTTATCGAATAAAATGTCACATCCAATTCCAATCGATATCTTGTCATGAAGTTTAATTTTCGGGATGTTAATATACCAAAATTTACAGACTGTGATACTGGAAATTGGGAAAAACCCAACAAATAAAGAACTGACTATTATAAAAATCGAATAATCAAATTAAATAATTATGAATTTACCCAAAAGTTCGATCCCTTCACTAATTGGTCTGAAGACGCGGTAATAAACTGAACCATTGTATTGGAAAGCGATCAGATTTTGTTCATTCTCAACTAAAAAATATTCAACATTGCTTAAAATCAATGAAAATATCCCTTAATTATTTTAAGAAGAATCTAAATTTTACCAAAACAATACAATCAAATTTGGGTACATGAAGTCTCGTAGGAAAAATGGTGAATAAACCACAACTTTCTTAAAAAAAAAAATTAGAATCATCTTAATGTTTAAAAATCGTTTAAATGAAGAGATAGAGATATGCGTAATATACCTGGCTGTACGTGTATTCAAATTTCCAACTGGAAAACGGAAAAAAATTTTTTCTTCTTTTTAATCTCATGCAAGTTGTCAAGGTAATTGAAGAAAAGGCAGCGAATAATTAATTAATGCTTACATCTCGAACTATTTATATAGCGCATCCAATTGGAATATCTTGGATCACTGCCATCAATATATTGTGATGGTTTCCCATTCATACGAATTTCCCAAGAATAACCATTCTGATCGGCTTTCTTCGGATCAGACAATAATATTCCTGGAATTATTCAGCTTTTAAATGATTTTTTAAACTTTTTTTTTGATTTTTTCAAATATTAACTTCAGTCATTACTCTTTTTACCTAGGCTACTTTGTAAAAATTTTTTTAAAGTTACCTTGATATGGGCCAAATACTAATCCTATTGGTATATCCATTTTTGCAAAAACGCCCAATCCTGCTTTCGGAATTTTAGAAGTTTTGATTTCGAAAAAAGCAGGTAAAGTTTGTTCTGCTCTTGATTTATTGTCTTCGCGTACCTAAAACAAATGACAACTGCTAAAATAAACAAAAATGACATAAACTTTTTTCTTAGGAAACCAAATTAATCTGAAAACTAGAAAAACTGAAAATATGTAACATTTAATCATAAACATTATTTAAATCACACTTATTCTACCATATTAAACAAAAATCATATGCGAATCGTAAATCAGTGAAATGTAAAATGATATAGCCTACTTCTCTATCACTAACAATAAATAACGGATGCAATCGACATGATGCTCGATAATAAACTCCACAAAGATCACAATCTGAAATTCATTTGATCACAGCAAAATTAACATTTTCTTTTTATATGCAAAAAAAATCTGAACATACGTATATAATCGTCATCCTCTAATTCTGATTCTGCCAAAACAATACCGAAAGTTTTCAGTTGCTTCTCTGAAAGATTAAAACAATAACTGATGGCCTATTAAAATAATTGCTCCTGAAATTTCAGGCATATATCAATGAACTAATATAAGTTCAATTATCCAATGTCCAATTTTATTTTCTATTGCACTTAAAATTTTGCCGAAGAGAAATTCTAATTTTTTAAGTGAATCAGAAAGTTATGCACTATAACATCACAATCAAACTATTTATTAGGTTTAATAGGGAATAATATTTTATATATCTATGTATTTGTATATGTGTGTCGTTATATGCGTCTTCTTAAAAAACAAATAATATATGAATTAGAGAAATTCGAAGTATATAGCATGCATTCAAAGATATTATTGATTATCTTGCTAATCTTATCAATGAATATCATAAGATTTATCCTAATCAATTATTACCTGATAATTTCTGTAGCAAACAATATTTTGGATTGTTGCAATCACTGGGCATCAATTTAACCATTCGTTCTACAGCATCAACAACAAGGCACATCTAAAAACAAAAATGTTAAAGACAATATTTTGATGAATACATTTCAAAATAATATGAAATTTAGAATTTAGATGAAATTTCAAACAAACTGTCACTTTATCAATCATTGAATTAGTCGTTGTCATCTGAAGATATTATGCTGTATGCAGTCGTACATGTGCATGAAATAAACGGAAGCAATAAAATATTATCGTATCAACCGGTTAAACAATCACAAGATAGCAAAATGAAATGCTATTAGAATCAATAAAAGAATCCTTCTTTTGTTAGTACATATTCTTAGTGATGAAAATTGACCTTATCAAGAGGGTAATGAATTGATAATACCTTAATATTCTGAATATTGAAATTAACAAAACTAAGAAAACATAGCCATTGTAAATATCATTTTAAATAACTCTGTAACTGTAAATCAGTAATAAATAAGATGGTCAATATTATGTTAAAACAATATTATTATTAATTTTAACATAAAAAAAGCATTTTGAAATATGCATTTCCTTTTATTTCTTTATCAACTATGTAAAATTCTGCGCGAGGAGATTTTATTCGCGATAATGGAAATACATAAAAGACTGGTAGTAGATAACGATTAAATCTGCAAGTTCATTATCAAGAATAATGTGAAGAGAATTATCCCAACAACTGATAATGAGTAGTCTACAGATTCACTATTGAAAGTAATCTAAAGATAAGACGAAAATTTGCTTGGGCAGCATAAAGCATACAAAAGGATCCTTTTTTCTATATCAATTTTAAAATTAAATTTAATTCAAAAAGCGAGATTTGTATACCTCTTCCTGAGTTGGGCTACCGCTCTGATGATCCTGGTCATCATCCATTGAATCAGTCACAACTTCTTCAGTAATCCTTCAATGCTGTACATATTTTACGTAACTTGAAGACGTAAATCACGTTATTTTTTACGAAATGTAAGTATAAACGCTACTACAAAAAAGGAAACAAATATGAGAAGCTTGATTGAATGCTAATTACTTAGCTATAGCATTAAATTCAAGAATTTCAATTCTGCTCAAAAAATTTTTCAACTAAAAAATTTGTGCAAAAAAATTTAAACATTATATTCTTACAATGTAAAGTTAAGGATTCATCCTAACCTGATTTAATTCATCAATTTTTTAACTCATCAACTTATCTCAACTTGACCTCATCTGACCTAACATAACCTGACCCCTTTAACTTAATCATAATTACAGTAAAAGTGAAAGGATTAGTAAAACAAAGACATAATTTGCAAATCGTGTCATAACATTATCTTTATCTATGAACTCCACCCCTTGTTGCGAAGAAGCTTTCGTCTGGTTCAGGAAGTGTGAAAGGTCAAACGAGTTGAGAGGATGAAGTTGTCACCGATCCGTTTGGGTTTAGAGTTCGGGAAGCTCGGGAAGGTCAGTTTCAATTCTTTTCCTATCCTAACATTATCCTTTAATAGCTCTGTTTTTATAATTATTCCGTGATGTATGCGTAGAAAATAATTTCATAGATTATTTTCTTAAAGTTTATTGCTATATTTCCGCCTCTCTTCAATCCATTCTTATCTATCAACTGTTCATTCTTTTACCTCTCTCTCATTTACTTACCTTGCTATTCATTACATCTACTTATCTTTATTTATTCAAATATGTTCATTTCAGATTTATGGACAATACAAATTTACATTGGCTCCGAATGAGCAACGAATATTCAAAGATTTTTGGAAAGATGCTTTCGTAAAGGTATGCTTCTCTTACTAATCTGTCGAAATATTTAAGTAAATATGGTATCATACCATTCATACCATGTATTCCTATCTTATTTATTATCAATCAATCCATTCTTATCACCTATACTTGGCTTTATGGTCTTTGACCACTGACTGAAAGCTAGTTGATATAATAAGGAATAAGCGAAATAAAAATAAGAAACTATTATTTAATCATAATAAACGAAATGAATGATAAAATGCTGATATGAGTAACAACAAGCAAGTTTTTTATCTGTTTAGTGTACTTATAATAGTTTTGTAATCTTTACTTGCTGCAGTATAACATCAAAATATTGCACTCATAAATTTAAAGAAAACTTTGATTAACAAATTATTTTTGTCACATATTTTGTATAACCTTTCCAAACATTTTACAGTGAATGATGATTACAGGTAATAAGAAACACGTGGTTCGATCGTTGGTATCTCTGGCTGCCACAAGGTGTATTATTCTACTTCATGACGAAGTTATGTGTGCGGATGAATTATGAAGCTTATCGGAAGAAACCGGAAGACTTCATCAACGAAGGAATATTAAAGGATGAGAAATAGTTATCGATTAGAAATATGTGTCTATCTTTATGAGACATTAGTACATGATCGATCGATCGTATTTTTATCTCTGCTAGTCTTATTTTGTTTTATGCAATTATAAATAGATTAGAGTTTAAAATAATTAATCACGCAATGTGAAATAGAATGCAAATCACTCGATAAATACCATCTAATTGGTCCATTGAGTTACATTTGAAAACAGTCAAAGTTGAATGACAGTTTCAGTTTTACAAGGATTTTTTTGTATTGTTATTTATATTATACTGAACGGCAATATCCGTACGATAATATGAAAAAATTATACCAAATGAAAATTTCCGGTAAAGTTGTAATATGGTAATTCTTGTGAAGAGAACTGTAGGTTTGTTAATTCTTGGGAAGTTTATTTCTTATTTGTAATGGATCGATATGCAATTAAAGTTTATGACTGTGAGATGGAAGCTAACATATTTACTACAAAAACTTTTCTAAATGTCTCAGCAGACCAATTGAATATAAATTTATCACGACTACTTGCTGATTTATAATTTGCTTTGGCCTTTTACAATTGATATCGGAAGAAATAATTATTTCTTTCTTGTCCTTAGTGAAATTTCGTTTTTTTAAATTAGCTAATACTTTTGAAAAGTAAAATAAAATTTAGTATTTCTATTTCATGCGTTTTAATTTCGTAGGAATAGAAATTTAAGAATGATGAACAGCATCGATAAATTTATGCATCTTTGCTCGCATATAAAACTATAATAGTGGTGTAGTTTGGTAAATAATAAATGATAATATTTGTTCTTTTCTACTGATATGGCTAAATAATTCTGTCTCGATTTACTTCTGGAAAATTCGCTCATCTGATAGCGATATAAAAGAATAGTTAATTGATTGAGTCCAGACTTTTCCTCCTAGATCATCAGCATTTAGAAATAATTCCTGCGCTGGTGTGATATTGTTTTGAGACTTTCGATATTGTTCATACCATTATATTACAAATAAAAGACCAGTTTGAGAATTGAAATTTATAAATCGAGGTTATTGCGACGCGGAATTGAGGTCATTTCGATTCGACTCGACTCGACTCGCAAATTCATCACTTTTTTTCTCGAATTAACTGATATATTTTTACTATTTTTTTAGTTTGCTGATGGAAAAGGAAATGAAAAGGTGACAAGAGAAGTTCATTCCAATATCTTCATTTTTTAGTCAGAATGATCAATCAATTTCTAATCTATCTGAAGGAGTCATTCAGAGAAGTCTTTATATTGTGTAAACAGCTTACTTTCTTCCGCAACATATCAAAAATGGCATCATTCCATCAAATTTTTTATCACTGAATATGACATTTATATATATTTATGAATACGATACATTGCTTATCTCTTATCATATGATACATTGCTTATCTCTTATATTATATTATTTGCGTTTATCGTCTAAATCATCGACAAAAAAAAAGAAGAAAACGACATTTTATACATCTTTTACAAAAAAAAAAATTTGTAACATGTTGCAAAATATTTGACAAAATCATAGATAAAAAATTTTAGCAAAACAATGTAGCTACAGATAAACACTAAATAATGAATGAAACGAGAACTTTATCAGAAAATAAAATACTGATAAAAGTTTATCAAATATGAGTGGAAATAAAATAAATTAAGAAAAGAGATACTGAATCGTTTAAAAATCGAAAAACTACTAACAATATAATTTTCTGTTTGATTGAGAAGTGAATTTTAATTCAGAATTCCTTTTCAAAATTCACTTTTCTAAATTTGCTTTTTTTGAAAAAGAATTGTGAATTAAAAATTCACCACTTTGCTGAGAGGAAGCATTTGTATTTCAGAAGTTTTCCAATTTTTATATATCAAAAAAAAAAAGACAATGCGCTATTACTGATAATACTTATCAAAAAAATGATAAGTGATTCCTGAACAAAAATAAGTGTATGCATTAGAGGTACAATATAATGAATGAAACAACATAATAATTGATGTCCACGTATAAATATTCAAAATCTTTTTTTTTTGAAATAACATAAATTTAAAAAATTCATTAAAATTTTTGGCAAAACAACCAACCCATCTAAAGTCAATTATCAATTCGATTTATCCTAACTTTTCCTCAAATGCAATAAATTTCATGTATTGCGTGTTGTTATCAATAAATCATTATTTTGGTATTGATAATTTAATATCCAAGTATCACATGAGATGATTTTTTCGATAATATAGTAAGTTATCATTCTATGATAAATGATAAAACATAAAACACTAATTTATGAAGAATGACATATCATAAGAATCGAAATGAAAATCGAATTAAACAGTGGCTGTTAATTAATATTTAAATAAGATGAATATGAACATTAATAATATTGAAAATTGACAATTAATGTTGGTGGAACAATTAATATTAGCTAATTAATATATTAGATGACATTTATGTTATCATTCTATACACATCTGATAATTATGAATTGAACTCTGACCTGTCGGCATTCATATTAGCTTATAATTGATCTGTTTGCTCAATTTTCAATCGAATCGCTATCTTTTGAAGTAATATATGAACAGTAAACTGATGAGAGTTAAGCAAACAATTAAAGGATAAAATAAATAACTGAAATTTATAAAAAGCAACTTTTTACGGACGTCATTGCTCACTTCTTTTCCAATGTGAATTGTAGTTTTTACGTAAATTATATAATTCACGTAATATCTATTTATTGCATTGTACCGTTTTTGAATTGTTCTAATATGCAAAATAAATAATAATCAATGCCATATTTTGCTCCATTTAAATAAGCTAAAAAATTAACGTGACTTTACGTGAGACCGCGATATCCAAGCAATCATTCTTCTTTCGCTTCAGAAAATGACTGCGGCAAAACCGCGAACGCATCATCGACTAGTAGCACCGCCCATCATCAAACCGCTTAGATGTCGTCAGCTGATTGGTTGAATGCTGACGTGGACCAGTGAGCGTGCGACCTTCGAACTAACAATATAGCTGAGATGGTCGTAAGTGCTCAGTAGCTATTCATTCATGGTCGCATGTGGTATTTGGGTCGTGTAGTCAATCTAGGCTCTAATGGAGACTTCCATTATGATATTATTCTAGGCTGTTAGACTTTTATGCTTCTATTATGTTCTAGGTTGAAGATAATTTCGTCTTATCATCCTAGGCTGTACTAATATTGTTTTTTGTGTGTCCTAGGCTGTATTATTTACTTTTGCTTCAATTTTATTCTTATAAACTTTCATTCGCTATTCTAAGTCTTGTTGCTACCAGGCTGTAATAATTTTTTCATGTTATTCAATACGATCTCCTTTGAGTTCTTACCTATATTAATTTTGTCATAAAATTGATATCCTTTGCCAAAAGTAGAATTCTGATGAATAAATAGTTCGAGACAAACTAGTCAGATTTCTAGTTAATATTTCCAATATCCATACTGAAGTTCGTCATCGAGAATAAAATTTTGATGAGAAGTCCAAAAACTAGATCGGATGCCGATTTATTTTTGAATTTGATCATTTTGATAGTTTATTGTTCGATGAAAGAAATTAGGTTATAGCGGATGAACTATTTTTTTTGCGTCGTTTTTCAAAATAGTTTATATTAATTATGCAATTTGTCGATTAAGTCAGCAGTGATTTTTTGAGATGAGAAATTTACTAGGATGGCCGTTATTTCATGTTTAGGTTAAAAATGTCCTGTCATTTATGCATTCACTAAAATATTTTATCATTTTGCGTATTAATTTCAGTAATGCATCCATCTTTGCTGGTAGGACTTATTTGCTTCTCAGCAATCAGTGCTAAAATTTATTTTAAAGAAGAATTTTCGGGTAAGTTCAAGTATTTTTAATTTTTTACTATGATTAGATTAGAAGAAAAAATCGAATAAAAAAAATGATGGAAGAAAAAATCGAAGAGCCTGTGTAGAATTAAAAAGCTACCAAAATTCAGTTATCAGGAAAGTCATAATCCAACTTGTTGTGAACTATTCACTTAAAGCTGACTGCTTGGTAATACTCGATATTAGGATTATCTGATCACAAAAAGTTCTGTGTTTAGGATAATTTTACTCTAATGTCATTGATTATATTATATGCTTTTTAAATAAAATATAAATCCTTCTAATTTTTAGATGATGACTGGGAAAAAAGGTGGATAAAGTCAAAACATAAGGATGATTTCGGCAAATGGGAAATTTCGCATGGCAAATTTTATGGCGATGCTGTAAAAGATAAAGGTCTTAAAACAATGCAGGTTACCTTTTTAAAAAATAATTATTATTATTATTTTTAGTGAAATATCGTTATATATTTTTATTTGCTGAAATCGTATGGTATTCATTTGTGAATTTTATTCAGTCTTTTTGCATTGCAGGATGCAAAATTTTATTCGATCGGTGCGAAATTTGATAAGGGTTTTTCAAACAAGGGTAAATCATTGGTTGTCCAGTTTAGCGTCAAACATGAACAGGACATCGATTGTGGCGGTGGTTATGTTAAGGTGAAATTTATTTTACTGGACCTTTCTTTTTTTTTTTTGCTTTCTAAATAATGTTAGGATATTTGCCCTTTTTTTGTAACTGTTGGTATGAAAGAAGATTTTTCCGTCTTATCTACTATCGAATTATGAGATGGAACTTGCGACTTGAAATTGTATCATTCTTCAAGGATGGATTATCAACTGATATAATGTTACACAGTTCATTTTATAATCTTATCATTTTTAGCTGATGGCATCGGATGTAAACCTAGAAGATTTCCATGGTGAAACTCCCTATCATATTATGTTTGGTCCCGACATTTGTGGACCTGGAACAAAGAAAGTCCATGTCATATTCCATTATAAGGGTAGGAATCATATGATCAAGAAAGACATCCGATGCAAGGTGATTTTATATTTTAGTAAATATTTTTTGTATTTGAGCTAGCTGTGCTTTTCATAGAGTCATCGATAGTCTACTGATATATCGGTGTCCATTCGAGAAGCTATATCAATGCTTCTCGCGTATCTACCCTTCAGTTTCATTATATTGTTCGGGTTCGTCCGAGATAAACATGCAGTTTCTCCATAATTCCTTTATATTTTTTATGTGTTTTTTATATCACTTTTTGTTATTGCAGGATGATGTTTTCACTCATCTTTATACTTTGATTGTAAACTCTGACAACACTTATGAAGTACAAATCGACGGTGAAAAGGCTGAATCCGGCGAACTGGAAGCAGACTGGGACTTTCTCCCTCCGAAGAAAATAAAGGTTTTTATTCTTTTTAATTATATTTGTTAAATTAAAATTCATTTTTCTGAAAAATGAGTTGTGCGGTTTGAAAAAATTTATGTCAAATAAATATTGGTGTAGGGTTATGTCAAATAAATATTGGTGTGGGGTCTAATTGGCTGTTTTATCGTACATAGAGTGTAGAAAAAAAAATGGAAATATTTAGGATCCAGATGCAAAAAAACCAGAAGATTGGGATGAACGGGAATTTATTGATGATGAGGATGATAAGAAACCCGAAGATTGGGACAAGCCGGAACACATTCCTGATCCTGATGCTAAAAAACCAGAAGACTGGGATGATGAGATGGATGGAGAATGGGAGCCACCAATGGTTGATAATCCTGAATATAAAGGAGAATGGAAGCCAAAGCAGAAGAAAAATCCTGCGTACAAGGTGAATTATACAAATCCTGTTTGCGTCTAAATGCTAAAAGTAATACAGTTTATTTTTAGTCATTTTCTCATCATTTTAATTTTTCGTTTTTGAGCTTACTACATATCGTTTCTTTTTAGGGCAAATGGATCCATCCAGAAATCGAAAATCCAGATTATGCCGCAGATGACAATTTGTATGTTTATGAAGATATTGGAGCAATTGGCTTTGATTTATGGCAAGTAAAATCAGGGACTATTTTCGATGACGTCATTGTGACAGATAGTGTGGAGGAAGCTAAGGTATGTTTCGTGATTGTGTTGACATATGTTTACTATTTTGTTTTTTCTGGGGAATGAAAATGAAGATAATCTTATAAATTCAGCTGACACTTGCATTTTTAACAATTTCATGCTGCTTTTGATATTAATAGTGGCTGTTACTGACTTTATTGGAGCAAAGTAATTACAAGTAAAATCATTGACTTTGGAAGTTGAGTCACATATCGAATTTCTTATTACCGTTTATTTCAACCGAAAAATTTGCAGAAGTTTGCTGAAAAGACACTGAAAACTACCAAAGAAGGTGAGAAGAAAATGAAGGACAAGCAAGACGAGGAAGAAGAAAAGAAGAGAAAGGAAGAAGAAGAAAAAGAAAAGGAAAAGGAAGAGGAAGAAAAGGAAGATGAAGAAAAAGAATCGGAAGGAAAAGAGGGGGATGAAAAGAAAAAAGTAAGTCTATATTTGTTTTAATCCTTTTTTTTCCTATGAAATTTATAAAACAAACAATTGCTTCTATTCAAATTTTACAGGATAGTGAAGAACACGATGAATTGTAAATCAGTGATCAATGTATGCTAAAATGATTTTCTTGAAGCGCCAACTGCCGTATCGATTTTGTTTGGTATTCGGCGTTGTTACTTTTTACCGTTAGGATCTCCTTGAAAATTTTACTGTTTGGGAAGATTTTTAACATTAATAATACGGAAAAATGAAAATTTTGGCCGGGAATGCTCATGTGCTTAATTTATTCATTCAATACTAATAAACTCATAATTTGTTGATTTATTATCATTTCGCTCCTTATTTTGCTTTTTAATTTTGTTTATTTGTTCAGATCAGGAATAAATGTTTTTATCTGTAAAATGTTTGAATACTGAACTGATATGGTTTGCATTTATCATCGGATCGAACTATTATTAGAGGAAATACTTATCAAATGAATATGCCCCTCGAACTTTGAGTACTCATAATTGAATTTGTGTTATTTTTATATTTCCTTCTATAGTCATTGAAATTTTCATTATTTCTTTTTGAAATGATAGAAAATTAAGCAGTTTTGAGAGTAAATAGTTCAAAAGAGGATGTCTGAAGAACAACTCGAATTGATATAATTAATTAATCTTCTGTATCATGAAGAGTTATATTTATATGGAAGTAAATTAATTTGATTTATAAACTTCAGAGAACCCTTATATTTGATTCAAGGTTATAGCTAACTTTAAAAGATATTTTCTGAATACTTTAAAATTAATGTGTTAGTATTTAAATTGTATAATATATTTCACTAGTTAATCATCTCTGACTTTGGTATAGTTACTGTTTTGCATGAATGAATTGATATAAATGAAAAGAATCATTCAATTTATTGACTTAAAGACAGCTGGAGATTAGTGTTCGAGATCGGATGTATCAGCCGATGATTGGCGTTGAGATGATGTGGATCAGTAAAAGGCGGGCATTTCATGAAATGCTTATGCTGATTTTGGAAAGTCTAGGATTTAAATAGAGCCGGTAAGCGAATCAAATTTTAAATTATGATCCTTCCTACAATATCAGCTGTGGTATTTCTATGCATCATTAGCTATGCTAATGGCAAAATTTATTTCCAGGAACAATTCAAAGGTTCAAGTTAATTTTTCTATCGCTTAATCTATTCGTAGAATTTTCTTTCTGCTTCTTATTGAAATGAAAATTGAACAAATCTTGACAGTTTTATTCGTCAGCAAATTTTCTTTTTTCTGAATTAACAAAATGACAAAAATTTCAAAATATCTAACAAATGGTTTTTGTAGAAAGATGAAAATTAAAAGTGATATTATTTTAAAATTTGATAGTTGATAATTTCTAATTAATGTTAATGAGCAATACTTTAAAGTTTGACAATTGATAGTTTCTCATATAGTTGAGATTTATAAAATTTACGTGTGTAATTATAACATAAAGCAAATTAATAGAAATTAAACAGAGACTTTATTGGACAATCTAAATAGCGATTAAACAAGCTCGACAATAAACATTTAGCAATTTAAAAAAAGGGAAAAAAACTGTATATATATTGGAGCAAAATGCATATTAAAAAGCTTTAGGATGATTAGATTGCGAATTTTAAACTAAATTGCAAATGGAACTAGAAATTTCACATTTTTAATAATCTTTAAGCAAACTTTGGAATTAAGTCTGTGATATCAGCTTTTTGATAAAATATAAAAGGCTCAATTAGCATCAATTCATCAAATATATAAATTTGTGTTGTGTTTTTTTTATTTTTTATTTTTTTGTTAAATGCTAAATTTCAGTTCTTTATTGCTTGAATATAATAGATTTATTTGATGATTTTAGATGGAGATGGTGGAAAAATCGATGGATACAGTCTGAATATCGAAATGACTATGGAAAATTCAATCTTTCTTATGGTCAGTTCTACAATGATCCAGAAGAGGATCTTGGACTTACTACGACTGAAGTAGTTTAATTATTAATTTGCAAATTATATACACATATATATTATTATTCTACATATAGATAGATGATTTCAATCGTAAATTTTTCATTTCAAAAATTTTTCAACCATATTTGCTATATTTTAGGATTTCAAGAATTATGCTATTTCGGCAAAGTTTCCAAAATTTTCAAACAAAGATAAGCCGCTGATTATTCAATATGCGACAAAACGATTTACTTTACCTGATGAAGATTGTGGTGGTTTATACATAAAGGTATGGGAAATTTTTTTTCCTTTCATGCTTCCTTAAATAGATGAATAATTTTGAATGCTTATAAAATTAGTATTTAGACTATTGTTCATGTTTTCAGAGTCTTTTCATAGAAATTTTATCATAAATATAGATTGCAAGCAGTTTCGATTTCACATAGCCACCTTTTAAAGAACAAACTATTTTAGAATAGCTGATCAAACAACGAATAATTTTAAACTTTGTAGGATATTTATGATTCTGAAAATAATCGCAATAATGATTCGGGCCGAATTCAACTGTTGAGATATAGGGAAACTGTGAGCATAATGTTTATGTTTAGAAATGAAGATGGAATGAGACAGCGAGTCTTTACTAGATTATTAGGTCGAAAACGAGAATAATAAAAGGAAAAGGATTGTTTACAAACTGAACGGAGCATTGTTGGAGATTGTCGTGTAAATAATGGCATGAAATTTTTGGGGATATAAACATATAATAGGAATATAACAATTATACTATTAATTAATCATTATTACAAGAAAATTTCGCTTCCAATAAAACATCTTTTCTTTTGAAATGAATTTATTTAAATTCAGCTATTAAAATCGGATTTGGATCAAAAGCAATTTAACAGTGAAACTCCATATCAGATTATGTTTGGGCCAGATATATGCGGCATATATTTGAGAAAAGTTCATGCAATATTTCGCTATAACGATTCCTATCATCATTGCAATTCTTTTTTGTCTATAATTGTAATTATTTTCATTTTCGTATTCATTATAAAATTTTCGTTTTCTTTAAGGCTCATTTATACAAATTTCAAGTTAATCATATTGTTTGAGTTTTCCTTTCGAAAAAAATTCCATTAAAATTAATAGCAAAGATGGTTATTTACTATCTTGCACAAAAATTTCAAATTCTGAACATTGATTGATTTTGTTCTTTCTGAATGAAACTGCTGTGTAATAAATTTGAAAATTTGCAACGAAATCAAAATTTGAAACAGGTATGCTAAAAAGTGCTAAAATTAATATTCAATATTACATTTTATTTTAGGATGATGAATTATCTCATGTCTATACTTTGATTTTATATCCGAATAATTCCATTGAGATACTTACTGATTATGAGCAACGGATTACTGGAGATTTGGAAGATCACTACGATTTTCTTAAACCACGGTTGATCCTTGTTAGTATCGTCTTATTTTTGTCTATTATTTGGAGCCTTCTCGGAACCGTGTTAAATTTTTCTTCTGTTCCAGAAAATATTTATTAGTGATTGTGAAATGTACAGTCAGACTATATTACTTCATATAAGTTTTGTAACGTATTTACAAATTTTTTTTACAAACAATTTTGATTTTATTTTCAGTTGCATTTTGTTGAATACCATAGCCGATTTTGTTAAATTTGATGACGGTGAAAAAAACACCAATTTCAGGATCCAAATGTTAGAAAAACCGGACGATTGGGTAGATGATGAATTTATACTTTGATCCGAATGATAAAAAACGGATGATTGGGATCAGCCAGAATTTATATTGAATTTAGATGTTAAGAAACCAGTCGATTGGGATGAAGAATGGGATGGTGAATGGGAACCACCGGGAATGATAAATCCGGAATATAAAGGGAAATGGGAGCCGAGAGAGATCAAAAATCCAGCATATAAAGTTGGTTTTTATGATTGAATTCGCTCTCCATAGATTTGTTTGCAACTTTTTCTTTCTATTGATATCTGTATAGCCTACAAAATCTGGTATCAAAATGATTTATTCCAAATCCAAGTTGTGAAACGATGAAAATTTAGGGAGAATGGATACATCCTGAAATCAACAATCCAGATTATGTACCAGACCCGGAATCTTTATCTGTATGATGATATCGGTGCAATTGGAATCGAGCTATGGCAAGTGAATAGTAGTACAGTATATGACAATATCATTATAACTGACTCCATTGAAGAAGCTAAGGTAATATTTAAAAAAAAAAAAAAAAAGTAGGATTAAAGTGAAAAAGATATGCTTACAAGCTGCTATATGAATTATTCGATGAAAACTACCGGAAAATCCTATTTATAATATTTCCACAATGAATTTTGCAAAATTTCAAGTGTTTTGATCAATTTTATCTCCATATCCATCTACTGATAGCTTGAAATCTAAATAATCTAACATCCATTATATTTTTCCAGAAATTCGCTGCCATTACATTGAATGGTACTAGGATAGGTGAGGAGAAAATGAAAAAAGAATACGATGAAAAGCTCGAGCGCGAAGAAGAGCGGAAAAAGAAAGAGGAGGAAGAAAAGAAAAAGGAAGGTAAAAAAAATTCGAAGAAACAAGAGAAACAAGAAGAAATTGATTCAAATCAGAAACAAACAAAAGAGAAACCAAAGGCAAAGGAAGAAGAAAAGAGAAGTAAGGCTGATACTTCTGAGAAAGAAGACGATCAATTGAAAGTTGAGAAAGAAACCAAATTGAGGAAGAATGAAGAAAAGGAGTTAGAAGAGGATAAGAAAGAAAAGAAATCAAATAACAGTATGGATGAAAAGAGCAAATGGAAAGAAGATGTTAGTTTATCTCAAAATAAAAACTTTAAGACTTTCGAGAATCCTTGCTAACAGTTGATTATTTATGATTATGCTAACAAGATAAAAGAATTGCTTCTAGGTGATAATTAAGTGCAGCTAACAATAATAATAAGAAAAAAAAACCTTTATGTTGACAATGTTATATTATCAATTTAAAGGAACAAGAACAGATGCTCTTAAAAAATATGAAAGAATGAAATCTGTTTTTAATAAGCTTCAAGGAATATAAGAGAATTCAAAATGATGATAAAAATTATTGGCTTAGAATAAGAATAAGAAAGATTTTAGTTAAATTTTGTATTTATTTCAGTCAACAGAAGAAAAATTGAAAAAAGAAGAGCTATAATGAACGATCCTGCTATCTTGACTAGTGAAATTGAACATTCAAGTTCCGGAATAGTTCCTATCAAAACGACTTCTCTATGTCGTACATATAAGAAATCAAATTATCATTCCATTGTTGCTTTGTTGTTTAATTTGTTAATCAATTAACCGTTTTTGTTATCAAATCGATAATTATAATTTGAAGTTAGAATGTGAAATAATCAAAAGTATGACGAAATCAATAAATTGTAATCATATTATATAGTAAGCCAGTAAAATATTATTCAATCGATTTTCGAACATTATTCAATCGATCGTCGTAATTTTGCATCACTTATTTAATAATAGCTCAAAAGGACCATCAAAATATTTCACTTGTAATGCTTGAAGAGATAAAGACAAATAATACTTGAACAATTAAGCCGAATAATCTCCACTACGATATGAGAATTGATCATTGCCATATTAATGCATTAATGTATTATTAAAATTTTGAGCATATTAGTGAGTAGCCGGAATGTTTTTTTTTTTTTTTTTTTTTTTAATTAATCAAACTATTCATTTGAAAATATGGAGATCTTATACTAACACAATATGTGTTATTTTCAAATATTCACTGTAACTTACAGTATATTGTTATAAGCGTAAGTATTACAGTAAAGATGTATGCGTATGCATGGGCATATGCACATAGCATGCTAATAGAATGTGTAAGAAATTGGATAAGATATCAAATATAATATTTTAGAGTACAAACAAAAGATAGAAACGAAAGCTTTTACAAAACATCAGCATATATACATGTCTATATGCGTTAATAACAGCTACAAATAAGAAAAAACAAATAATTGAGACTAAGACTTAAAAATTAAAACTTCCTAAATGATAATCCTGCTTATCACAATATCATCATAATATTATTTATTCGTTTTTCATTCCTTTTTTTTTCAACTTCTAAAAAAAAAACTCAATTTTCAATTATTTTTCTAAAATTATAAAAAAAAATCGTACAACTACCATTAAACAATTAATGATAAGAATCGCAGCTATGATAGGAAAAATTTGTTCGCAATTACTCAAATAATTCATACCGTATTGTGTTGCCAAGATAAAACACAATAAACCAATTATGCAATTCTGCAATATTATTTTTTTCACTTTAAAATTATCTATTTTCTTTTTCTTCTTATGCTTATTATATTTTTATAAACAAATATACGTATATGATAAATATAAATATAAACAAAACTATTTATTTTTCTAATTTTGAATATTAAAAGAAAAAAAAGAACATTTCGAGAGAAAGAAAAAAAAAACATGATTATATGGAACTAACCATAATCTTATGCAAACTGAAAGCATTAGAAGCGATAAAATGTACATCATTTCTATATACAGTAATACTTTAGTCACATTCCATCTGTTCTTCATTATCCGAATCGTATACTTTATGCGCTTCACGAAATGCAGTAAATGAACTCACAGAAAATAATTTCGGCGCACAATTATTTGCCGTCTGTTGATTTGTTATCATAGCATCTGTAATACTCGCGAAAATATACAATTAAACAGGAAATTAATTTTCAATTGTAAGATTCTAAACTAATAATTAATACTAATATTAAGTTTTAAATTCGTTCTATAAATAAATCTCCTAGATTATTTTAATATATTGAAATATAGATTATAATATAATATACTGATGTGTGGATTAGAATGTACTATGAAATCTCAAATAATAATTGATAATGTTGACTGTATAAATACTTGAATCATTTATCGATAAAAGAAAATTCCAAAACTATTTTAGTTAAATTTGAGCAAAATTATTTTCAAAATGATTAAACTATGCCATTCATTCTATTCATTAAAAAAATGAGGAATAATTTTATCTAAAATAATTTAATTATTGAAGCTTAATTAAGCTTGAATTTTATCACAAAGTTTAATTTCTAAAATGTTACGGAAAAAATTGACAATATTTATATACATATATATATATATATATATATATATCAATATTTTTAGAAGTAACTTTAAATTTTTATCTTGCTTTATATATCAAATTATTTTCCAGATAAAGTTAATATGTAAAATCAAAAATGACAACAGTAGCAATTTATCTATAAAATAAAGTAACAGATATGACCAAGGAAATTATGCTAAAAATTATTGCATGTATATTCTAAATTATTAGATAATACTCTTGTTACTTTTAACAAATGTAATCCCTCTACATTTATACTATAATAACAATTTGAATTAATATAAGGCTCGGTTTGTAATTTTAGGAATAAACTAAAATGAAGTAAACCTTCAAATTTGCTAGATTTCTGTTGCCTTGAATCATTTCCTCTTTCCGTACATACTCTTGCCCATTCTTCAGATAACAATGCTTGTTGTTGCATACGAATTCCTAACATTGGTTCAGCAAGATTCTGAAATATAATTAATTAGAAAATGATTAACAAAAAATTGCATTATTTGAAATGTGTAAAGAAATAAAAAGGATATGATATAACTATTGTAATAGGAGTTCTTTTACACAACCAAATTAAATACAATAATGAATTGCTAAACCGGTTTTAGTACAACGATTTATGAGTCTATTAAAACTAACTGGGAGTGTAAGGAATTGGGGAAGGATTATCACCACTTGCAGATCTCGTAGATGAAGAATGTTCATCAAAATCACCGAATCGGAAAGGAGTATGTCGAGCGGTTGGGGGTAACGAAAGTGCTGATGCACCACCGGTTGTCGTTGCACTAACACCTGCTGTACTTGCCACGCCATGATGAATTAAAAAGCTAAAATGTCAAACTTTCAACATTATGATAAGAAAAAAAGAAATCAAATGATTACTAATATGCAATACGGTTTCGAAATGTGGCCTGAAATTACTTGTAAGATTCAAATAATAACATTCACACTTGACCTGAAAATGCTTGTAAGATACTTGACCTGAAAATACTTGTGAGATATTTTTCAAGCAATATTTCTTATATTTCTTATATTGAAAAGTTGCTATATTAAAAGTTAATCATGACTTGCAGTAAGCTACGAATCAGCAATATACTTCTTACAAATTGAACCAAATATTTCAATTTGCTGAATCAGAAAAAGGTAAAAATAAAAAGGAAGGAAGATCTAAAGTGATATTTTGAAAATCGAAAATTTTAAAAAATAACTGATTCTTAGCTAATCAAGCTAATCTCGAGTTTTCGAACTGATTAAATAAATTGATTCCACAGTGATACTTAAATTAATGAAATAAATTAAACGAACCCTTTATTCATACAAGATGATACTGAATTTGAACGTTTTCGTTTGCTATGACTATAATGTGGAATGACCCGACTTGAACGTCTTGACATACCTAAAGATGGTCGACAGAATAGGGTTTGTCGTAGCACCTAAAAACATGAACGATATTTGGTAATATAAGATTAATTGAAATGAAAATTTATGCTTGAAATTCACTAATTAATAACAATTCTTGCTATATGTTTTCTTTTTTGTTAGCAAACAAATAAGCACTAAACAAGTAGACAAACTAAAATTCATATTCAGAACTTACTATCGTAATGAAAATTTCGATTTTCGAACAGATAAGTTTACATTTTCATTTCTAATTTAAGCAGTGAAATTTAAAATAAAATGTTTATGATAAGAATTAATCAATTAAATAAAAGGAAATTAAAAGATGAACCATAGTATCCAGTGATGTACTCATACTTAATGGTGGAGCACCTGGAACATGACCACTTGAAGTTGCTACTGAAGTACTACAGGTACTTTCCGTCGAACTATCGAGCATTTCACCGCTATAGGATGATGATGTAAGCGCTGTAGCAGTACGTTGTCGTTGTATTTGATTTGAATTTGACGTACGTGAAAGAGTTTCTTGCGCTTGTCTTAACTGAAAAATTTCCCGTTTATATAAAATTTTGCATAAAATTTGTAATTTTTAATTAGTTAATTAAAAATAAAACCTTCATTATTATAATAAATTATTAGCAGAACAAGAAATAAAATCAATGAATTAAATTCATTTCATTTTATCAGACTGAAAAACAAGAAGGAAGAAAGATGTGAAATAAGAGGGAAAGAGAGAGGGAGAAAGAGGAGATATATTTAAATAAAATATTTGAAAAAAAAAAGAGAAATGTATATTTGAAATTTATTTGAGTATATTTAAATAGTAAATACCTGGCATAAGTCAAGAGCGGCTATTGTTGAACGCTCTTCCATATCACTGAGACGATTATCATCAGGTCGTAGAACAACATCTTCTACTGCTCGTTTCAGATCACCGATATGCATAATGAATGAATTTTGCTAATGAATTAAATTATTCAGCTATATCAAAATTCAATCAATATAATAAATAATTGAATAAAATAGCAATCATTTCTCGAGATGAAAACATGCCAAATTCAATATTCTAATTCTCGTTCTCACCGATTCCTTCCAATTTAAATTATTGGAAGATATTTATTAGCAGTGATAATTACAATCAACTAGCACCATCCATTTTCATAATCATCTCATCCAAATTTGATCATATTCTGCAATAAATATTCAAATATTTTTCCCTTCTTTTTATCATTATCATTAGAGTTGAACTCAATGATAAATTTATATGTATAAATAACTATGATAATTATGATAAGTTGATGGTAAGAAAAGTTAGTTCAGATGATAAAATTTATTATGATAAATTTAGATTTGTAAATATATAAGTTTCTATGTATATACGATATGTGTTTTGATAAGTTTTTGAAATTTCATGATAAGTTCATGTATGTATATATATATATATATATATATATATATATATATATATGATAAACCGTTGATAAGTTTTTTAATGCATATGCATATATTTAGCAAAGATTATAATCGTAAAATTTTATCAGAAAAGAAAAAAAAGGAAAAAAATAAAAAGATGAAAGAAGAAAATGATGATTGGATCGGTAATGTCAAAATCAGGTCAACAATATCACCAAATTGAACGTATATTTGCTCTAGATAACTGATACACTATCACTGTTATATATATATATATTTAAATGATAAAAAAAAATGAATAAAAAATTAAACATGAAATTATTATATACATATATATATTATTATTAATATGAATAAAAATTAAAAAATAAAATGATTTCGACAAATTTCATATTATATTTATGATTAGGATTATGATTATTAGGATTACGATTATTATTATTATCGAAAATTTCTCCTTCGCCTTTTCGGTTTAATTTTTACATTTTAAATATAAACATTTCCCATTAAATTCATTCAACTGAATCATTTAATTCCCCGATAAACAGCGATCATATTGATATTGTTGAAAATTAGTAATACTTCATACTGTTATAACTATATCAAAAGATTATATATAACTATAATTATACTCAGGATATGTATATATAACTATATCAAAGATTATATTGTAACTATAATTAGGATAAGTATATATAACTATATAAAAAGATTACATTACAACTATAATTATACTTAGGATAAGTATATATAACTATATAAAGATAAATTCTTATACGAAATTATAGATGTCAAACATGTATTGGAAAAAATAGTGATTACAATTGATATGATTATCTCTCTCATCATTTTATATTACTTTTTTAAACTATATCAAATTTAATAGATTTTTTAATAGTTATATACGCTGAAGAAATGGATGTAATTAATTTGATGGAAAAAAATAAGCCTCAAAAATGTCAACCAAATAATTGATATTTGATTATTATTATTATTGCTGTTGTTATGTTGGTGTTGCTGTTGTCGAGAACAGATGGATAATACTCATATCAATAAAAGATATGAAGTATACTAACCCACAACAGCAGCAATTAATATATGATTATTGTTAAATTATTGATCACTGATAATTGATCGAAATGCATTTGCAATAAAAGATTATTGATTAAATAAAAAAAAAAAAAACTTTCAATGCCTTCATCAATGATCAATAATCAATAACAATAATATTAATAATAAATAATAAATTAGAGAATGTCTATCTCTTATTATAAATAAATAAATAAAATTAATACGAAATATAATTGTTAAAGAAGAGAACGAGGAAGAGAAAGAGAAAAGGAGAGAGAATGAGAAAAAGATGATAATAAATTTAAAAAGTTAACAACAAATAATTGCTTACATTTATTTCATCGCTTTGCTAAATCCTAGCAAATGTAAAATATAAGCAAAGAAAAGAAGAGAGAAAAAGAAAAAGAAAAGAAAAGAAGAAAAAGGAAGAAATGAAACAAAACAAAAAAAATTTATTAATTTAAAATGAAATGATAATAAAATTGTTAACTGAAGCATAAGATTACATTACTATCTATCATTCTATCTATATCGATCCATTGATTCATCGATTCATCGATCCACTGATCCATCGATTCCCTGATCCATTGATCCATCAATCCATCTATCCATCCATCTATTCATCCATTTATTTACATTCATTTATTTAAAGTAACATTTAAAAAAAAGAGAAGAAATTTGATTTAAACAAATAAGACAAATGGAGAGAGTGATATTTTCTCGTTCTCATCTTTTTTCTTTCTTCTATCCTTTTTTAGTTATTTTACTCTCTCTTGGAAATAGGCACAAAAAAAAAAGAAAAAATCGCAAATTTTTCATTTCTTCCCGTATACCCTTTGACCTCTTCTTAGCTTCCATTCAAATAAAGGCCCGTTTTTAAAATAGCCACATAATTGAAGTTTGATCCTTTCTTTTTTTCTTCATGTCACATCCATCCATCCATCTATCTATGTGTTATTTTCTACCCTCCTTCTTTTCTCTTCTCTCTCTCTCTCCTTCTTTCTCTTCTATCCTCACCATTCACTCCTTTCGATTATTCAAAAATTTTGCATTTCTAATTTTTATCATTGAATGATAAAACAGTCTAATCAAAAATGTTCTCTTTTCAATATGACTTTGTTTAAACTTTAAAATGACAAATTTTCATTTCCGGGGATGGCTCTTTCTCTGCGTTCTTTCTCTCCCCTTCCTTTCACCGCTTTCTTCCTCTCTCTGTCTCTTTTTCTCTACCAATTGAAGAATGGATGAGATATGTCACTATGATAAGATCAGTTAATCATCTGATTAACAGAAGTAATCTGGAATCAAACATTCTATTGCATCTGTTAAGGGTAAAAGGAATGAAAGTATAAGAAAGGACGACAGCTAAATGTAACTTTTGATCTCTGAGAAAAATTTACCGTAATGTCGATAGAGAGAATGAATGAATGAATGAATGAATGGATGGATGAAATGGATAAACATGAATTGATGGACTGAATAAAAATGAACGTGAATGAAATGAAATGAATAAACGTGAATGGAATGAATAAACGTGAATGAAATGAATAAACGTGAATGGAGTGAGTAAACGTGAATGAAATGAATAAACGTGAATGAAATGAATAAACGTGAATGAAATGAATAAACGTGAATGAAATGAATAAACGTGAATGAAATGAAATGAATAAACGTGAATGAAATGAAATCAACAAACGTGAATGAAATGAAATGAATAAGCGTGAATGAAATGAATAAACGTGAACGAAATGAATAAACATGAATGGAATGAATAAACGTGAATGAAATGAAATGAATAAACGTGAATGGAATGAATAAACGTGAATGAAATGAATAAACGTGAATGAAATCAATAAATGTGAATGAGATGAAATCGATAAACGTGAATGAAATGAAATCAATAAACGTGAATGAAATGAATAAACGTGAATGAAATGAAATGAATAAACGTGAATGAAATGAAATCGATAAACGTAATGAAATGAAATGAATAAACGTGAATGAAATGAAATCGATAAACGTAATGAAATGAAATCAATAAACGTGAATGAAATGAAATCGATAAACGTAATGAAATGAAATCAATAAACGTGAATGAAATGAATAAACGTGAACGAAATCAATAAACGTGAATGAAATGAATAAACATGAATGAAATGAAATCGATAAACGTGAATGAAATGAAATGAATAAACGTGAATGAAATGAATAAACGTGAATGAGATGAATAAACGTGAGTGAGATGAAATGAATAAACGAACAAAACGTGAATGAATGAATGTACGAGTGTATCATATGTTATGTTATTGTTGTTATTTACAACTGCACAGGTAATTAAGGTAACCATGACAAATGAAAAGAGCCCACAACAGCAAAATCGATTTATCTAAGAAATAAATGCTTCATTGCGAACAGCGTGAAATAAAAATATATTTAGTCGAAGGAAAGAAAGAAAGAAAGAAAGAAAGAAAGATTGATGAGATAAATAGATGTTCGTTCAATAATATGATATGACATCATGATATGATATGATATCATATTATCATTCATATACATGCATGAGTGATAACGATAATGATAATTGTGATGATAGAAAAAAAATTTATTGAATTATCATTGGGTAAATTACAAAGAATCAAATATCACTTTTTTTCCATTTTAATTATCTTCAAAGAACAGAAAGGAGAAAAAGAGATAGAGGAAGGAGAGAAAAGATAAAAGAGAGAGAGAGAGGGAGGGAGGGAGAGGGAGAATGATATAATTTTAATATAAAATAATACTAATAATTGAAAATTTTTAAGACAAGAACAAAAAAAGAAATTTAGTATTTATGAGAAAAAGAGAATAAAAAAGAAACTCTTCTACATGAGATTGCGATTATTTCAATAGTTTAGCGTCAGAATATTTTAGAGATAGAATAATATCTTTTATATATTGGAAATCAATTAAATACATATTGGAATAGACTATCGAATGGAAATACTAATACTTATTTACTCATTTACTCATTTAGTTATTTAAATATCCTAGCTATTTTGTACGAATTACTAGGTACCAATTGATAGCAAAAAATTAAATCAAAATTTCTCATAGCTAAAGCTAGAAGTCTTATGCATGAATTATTGATATGTATCAAATTTATGACTCTATTTATCATCAGACTATATATTATGATAATGATAATGATAAAATATACTATAATCAGGCTAATAAAGTTAAATATTACGATGATTGTGATGATAAAGTAAAAAACAAATCATTTAAATAATTTTGAATAATGAAAAAATTTGAATAAATTGAAAAAATAAACAATTTCAAAACTTTCAATCTTAAATATTATTACTAATAATGGCCAAATGCAATCAAATATTAAGCACAATTATTTTAAAATGATCACACTTATCATTTATGATTGCATAATATTTTCAGTTAATGAAAAATATGACTTTTCTTATCGGTTTCATTTCGATGACCTTTATTACATCGCTCTACCGATAACATGTTTGACCTTTGATTTCCCGATTATTATTATTATTAACTTCTTTCATTCCTTCATGACATGTATCTCTAATAAAATAATATTACATAAATCAGTATGACTATTCATTACTTTCGTCAAAATATCATCAATACTATGAAAACTTATATTATCAGATAATAAATATATCAGATGACTTTTCAGAAGGACTCTCGAATCTGAAGTTCTAAGTGTCCATCGAGAAATTAAGTCTTGAAACCTTTTTTATTAAATATTTTATCTAATTTGTTATTGAAAAAATAACTAATTGAAAATTATAACATTCTTTCTGATTTTAAGCTATTTCAAAGCTGAAAATGTTTTTGATTTAATTTATCTCAAAGTTAAACTAAGCTTAATCAATTGAATTAAACTTTTTACACTTTCGTTATCACAGAAAACTTCATACATATGTTAATGATCAAATAACTTTATCTGATAGTTTATCTGAAATTATCACGGTGCTACTATACCTTGAATTATCTCCAAAGTTACTCTAAAAAAGTCTTTAAAGCTACTCTGAAAAATCTAAATTTTTTTTTTTTTTGTGATCAAGCATCATAATTTTTCAAATCCGACAGTCTTGACAAGATGAATGTCATCAACAATCGGCGAAAGATGAAAGATGTTTATTGATCGATCGTATCTGATGGATTTTAAATGTATGATAAGTGAAAGATTACAGATCATAGATCGCAAATGACAAATGAATATTGCATTAAACGTACAAATAATTTGTTGTCGATGTAACGTTATCTAATGGCTTGGATAAAAGACATATTTCATTCAATACATATATAATATATATATGTATATTATATTGAATTAAAAAATACATAATCAATTCAAAAATTAGAAAGTAAATATTATATTGAATTTAGGAATAGAAAATGTATTTATATTGAATTTAAAAATTAGAAAATAAAGTATTCAATTTAAGTTTATTGAATTTGAAAGAGAAAGTGGGTATTATATTAAATTTAAAAAATAGAAAATAAATATTATATTGAATTCAGGAGTGTAAGATACATATTATATTGAATTTAAAATTAAATTCTAAAAGATTAGAATAAAAAAAAAAAAAATTGGAACGAACAGATATGAAATAATTTCATTTCGTAACTTAAAAAATTTATCGATTAAATTTTGACGAAGTCTTTTGAGGCTGTTGTGAGATAAAAAAGTGAAGGCCTTAAAATAGGTGTAAGTTATCTCAAACAGGAAGATGGGAAATATGGAAAAGAAAGAGAGAGAGAGACGGAAGAAGGAAAAGTCGAGAATAGAAAAAATATTTTTAGTTAAAATTCATTCTGTTAGACATTTTTAAATAAAAATAAATTTGTTAAGGAGGACATGTTTTTATATCATTTAACGCTTTAGATTTAGAAACCTCTCCAAAAAAAAAAAAAAAAAAATTGATAAATTTTTATCAATAATTCATTTACCAGTAAATACTTATTTATAATAATTTAAATATGATTATCAATTCTTGTAAATCTTTCATTGTTTCATATTTTAATACGTATATGATAAAAGTTAAAAGAAAAAGTTTTTAGAAAATATTTTACATTGATTTTTAACAGAATGAAAAAAAAAGAAAAAAGATAGAAATATAAGTATATTGGTAAGACAGAATGTAATTAAATGTCTGTCTTTGTTAAATAGATAGCAGTTTGTTATATACGTGTGAATGAAAAATGCGGCCCGCCTATTAGGCGGAAATTTCTCTTTGGAAATGAAAAAAAAAATTTTTTTTCATTTTCAAAACTTTAATAATACATATATATAAAAAAAAAAGGAATACATATTTATATGTATTTATTGAAAAAAAAAGGAACCAAAATGCGAATTATATGACATTTACGCTAATAATATTTTCTAAATTATTAAAATGAATAAATAATTTCCATTATCCCACGATGAGAGATGGAAGATGAAGAAATAATAGTATAAATAATATGAATTTAAATAATTAATATTAAATTAGTAATTAATATTAAATTAGAAAGAGAAGAACAGCGAGAGAAAAGAGAGAAGAATAGGAGGAAGAAGTGGAATATTTTATAGCAAAATTTATAATGAGAAGATTTAATCAAAGTTTCATTTTTTTTCTCTTCTCGAGAATGAATTATAACATGAATTTAATCGAATTCGAATTTTGCTTTTTCTCTCACTT
This sequence comes from Dirofilaria repens, assembly GCA_008729115.1. Classification (NCBI taxonomy): domain Eukaryota; kingdom Metazoa; phylum Nematoda; class Chromadorea; order Rhabditida; family Onchocercidae; genus Dirofilaria; species Dirofilaria repens. The sequence continues at coordinate 45,320 of SNRZ01000194.1, forward strand.
CTCGAGAATGAATTATAACATGAATTTAATCGGATTCGAATTTTAGTTAATTTTGGATTGAATTTTTTGTAAATTTAATATTTCATTTTTATCTCGATTTGAAAGAATTTTTTAACAATACCGATTCTTTTAATGCAAAAATAATAAATTGATTGTTTTGATTAAAGTTTAAACAAATATTTTCAAATATAAAAAGACAAAAGATAAGTCAAGCAATCTTTTGATAAGATAATATTGATAGATGATAAATATTTTTAAAACAAAAGCCGCGTCAGGCAAGCTTTCAATAAGATGATTGATATTGATGAATGATAAATATTTTTGATATTAAAGCTGGAAATTATTTGCGAAATCTTGATTGTCAAATAATTTAATTTAATCACTAAATTTTATCGATTATAAATAGAACGAAAAAGAGGGAATGAAAAATGAGAAATAAAATTAAAGTAGCAATGAAATATGCAATTTAAATTTACATTTTTGATAATAATTTTGAATGCAAATTAAATTGATTTTAAATTTAAAATAAATCAAACTTTTAAGAGAGAGAGAAAGAGAGAGAGTGAAAGAGAGAGGGAAAGAAAGAGCGCGAGAGAGAGAGAAAAAAAAAGAAATTAATCAATGATGTTATATTTTATGTAAGTGAATGATGATAGACAATTTAATTATCAATCAATTAATTGATTGATAATTTGTCATCAATTTAATCAATCATATAGACTATTATAATCAAATGATAGATTATTCAACTCATAAATAAATTCCTTCTTTCTTTTTCTTCTTTTTTTTTTTCAAAAATTCCTTTAAATTATCGAAAAAATGTCACATTTTTTTTTTTTTGTATGTGTGCATGTGTGTATGTGTGTGTATGTTATGTGTGTCTGTATGTGATATTGATGAAATGAATTGCGCCTTGTCGAGACGAAAGAAAATGTCATGTGTCATCTTCATCATGACTTGCTTGGCTTCATTCCGCTTAGCTTGGCTTGATTTTTTTTTTTATTTTTGAATTAAATTAATTTTGTAAAATAGTACGGATAACGAAGAGAATTCGGGAAAAAAGAATAATGAAATTGAAGAAAAAAAATAAACAAAAAAAAAGAAAGAATAAAAAGAGAAAATCGAAAATATTTAAAATAAAAATAAATTGCTATTAACAAATTGAAATATATAAGATGAAAAAAAAACGAAAATATATAAATATGAAATGAAAGGAATTTGAAATTTAAATGAATAATCGATAAATCGAAAATAAAAAAGAAAAAGTAGAAATATATATCTCGTCATTTTATTTTATTAATTTTTACCATATGGCTTTTTTTTTCAATTTCTAGATTGATAAATTCGTATATACTTTCGAGAATCGAGAATTTCCTCTATCAAATAACACCCATTCATATCTATTGTTTTAGTTAAGAAAATGTAAGATAAGTGATAAAATCTCCCTTTATCAAATTTTAAACTATTTACAGCCCATATATTGAAATATTGAATTTCTGAAAACAAAAAGTTTTATTTTCAATTTAATTTTGAAATATTGAAAAACAAAAAAAAAAATATGCAATTTTGTGACGGAAACTAAGCCCAACAAAATAAATGAATTTTTTCAAAAAAAAGAAAAAAAATTGAAATAATAAATAGTATTTGAACATAGAATCTGTTTACTTAAATTAAAAAAAAAAAGAAAGTAAATATAATATTATTTAATTAAATTTCTTCTAAAAACAATTTATAAACGATTTTTTCTCTTAAAAAGAAATTTTAGAAAAGAAATTTTATACATAATTTGGTGAAATTAAAAATTGCGAACAAAATATTTAATAAATTAATTTCATTAATTAAATATTAACATCAAAATCTACCATAAATAGAAATATTTATTAAAATTAAATCAAAATATATTATAATAAATTAATTTCATTGATTATTCGATACCGTAAATAATTAAAATTAAATCAAAATGCATTATAATAAATTAATTTCATTGATTATTCGATACCGTAAATAATTAAAATTAAATCAAAATATATTATAATAAATTAATTTCATTGATTATTCGATACCGTAAATAATTAAAATTAAATCAAAATATATTATAATAAATTAATTTCATTGATTATTCGATACCGTAAATAATTGAAATTAAATCAAAATACATTATAATAAATTAGTTTCATTAATGAAATATTAATATCAAAACCTATCGTAGGTAGAAATAAACATTCAAATTAAATCAAAATATATTATAATAAATTAATTTCATTAATTAAATTTTAACATCAAAACTACCGTAAATGGAAATATCTATTAAAATCAAATCAAAATATACTATAATAAATTAATTTCGTTAATTAAATCTTAATATCAAAGCCTACAGTAAATAAAAATATCTATCAAAATTTAATCAAAGTACTATATCAATAATCAAATTTCAACATTTTCAATTCAATCTCGAAACTTACCGTAATTAAAAATTAAAAGCAATTTGAAAAAAGAAATTAAAACTAACTTTTTTAATTTATTCTTTTAGCATCTAAATTTTATATATTTCCCAATCATTTACTAATTAATACTGCGTATTTACAATTTTTTATATAACAAAATCTTTTACGAATACAAATTCAGCTAATTTATTTAAATTCTATTAATTATTTAATTAATAATTAAATAATTAATGAACGAATAATATTCATTCGATGATATTTTTGATAGCAGTGATAAATGAATGATAAGAAAATGATTAGAATAAATTTGAAATGATTCATCAAATTTAATGATACACGCTATGAAAACTGGATGAAAAGTGTAAATGACGACAAAATCTTGCCCGAAAATGATATCACTCATTCTTTCTCCCTTTAACCCATTATTTCATATCAAAGTTGCAAGAAGAGAGAGAGAGAGAGAGAGAAAGAGAAAGAGACAGAGACAGAGGGAGAGAGAGAGCAGAAGAGAGAGAAAAAAAAAAAGAAACATTTTTACCTTTTTTCAACCTTTCTTCTTTCTTATCAATCATTTCATTTTTTCATTTCTATTATATATCAATGCATGAATAATTTTTTTAATCATATAAATATTATCAGTTTTTTTTTGTGCAAAAAAAATTCTTTTTCTCATAAAATTTTGAATTATATTTTTTATTGAAAACTTTCCATTTCTTTTTTTTCCTCTCTTCTCTCTCTCTCTCTATCAAATTTCATCTCATCCCAATCACTAGTTATCAGTCATTTTTTTCCCTCTCTTCTCTCTCTCTCTATCAAATTTCATTCATCCCAATCACTAGTTATCAGTCATTTTTTTCCCTCTCTTCTCTCTCTCTCTATCAAATTTCATTTAATCCTAATCACTAGTTATCAGTCATTTTTTTCCCTCTCTTCTCTCTCTCTCTATCAAATTTCATTTAATCCTAATCACTAGTTATCAGTCATTTTTTTCCCTCTCTTCTCTCTCTCTCTATCAAATTTCATTTAATCCTAATCACTAGTTATCAGTCATTTTTTTCCCTCTCTTCTCTCTCTCTCTATCAAATTTCGTTTAATCCTAATCACTAGTTATCAGCCATTTTTTTTTCCGCAGCAAATAGCCAGCTGTTTGCATTTGCTTCAAGACGGTAATGTCTTTTTTTCTCAAATTTAACTTTGGCTAAAATCGATAGTAAATTAAAAATGCAAACGAATGATTCGTTTGGATGTATACGACCGACCGACCGACCGATCGAACGACCGACCGTATGAATTGTTAGTTAATTTTAGAGTAAAAAAAGAAATAAAATAAATGTCCTACTGATTCATCAATTCTTTAAATCCTCACTAAAATTTAACTAAGCTAGGCTATTTTTATTATAAATCCAAGAAAAAAAAAAGAGGAAAAAGGAGGGAAAGAAAGAATAAAAATATACCGTATCAAATTAATTTCAAAAAAAAAAAAGCTTATTTTCAATTAATGTGTTGATAATAAAGTTTCAAACTTTATCAATTTTCATCTTTATTCGTTAAGATAAGTTATTAAGATAAGTTTTGATAAGTTTTGATAAGTTGTTCCTCCTAACTTATCAAAACTTTGAAGATATTATTTTAATAAAAAAAAAGAAAAATTATTTATTATTGAATCTTTCCAAAAAGCAATTTTTTTGTTTTTTTTTTTCACAAATTTTTCATTTTTATAATTTTAAAAATTTCGAAAAAAATAAAAGAAATAATTTAAATTAATCAAATCTTTACTGATTGAGTCAAATCAGAATTGAATATAGCAAAATGTGAATTTAAATTGAATTTAATAAATAATTTTTTCTTGGATTTTTTCTTGGATTGTGAAGTAGACAAAATCATATTTATCTAGGCTTGAGCTAATTACATAAAAGTGATAAATTTGATATCAATCAAATCTTGAACTTATTAAAAGATTATCATATCTAGTTGAACCTGAGCTAATTATATAAGAATGATAAATTTGATATCAATCAAATCTTATTGATTCAGTTAAATTAGAATTGAATGTAGAAAAATGTAAATTTAAATTGAATTTAATAAAACTTCACGAAATCATATTTGTTTAAACCTGAGCTAATTACATAAAAGTGATAAATTTGATATCAATCAAATATTGAACTTATTAAAATGTTATCATATCTAATTGAACCTGAGCTAATTATATAAGGATGATGAATTTGATATCAATCAAATCTTATTGATTCAGTTAAATTAGAATTGAACTCAATAAAATATTATCATATCTAATTAGGTTTGAGCTAATTATGTAGAAATGATAAATTTGACCCTATCATAAGAAAATGTGAATTTGATAAAAGACATAAGGATGAATTGTTAAGGATTCTCGATATCATAGAACGAATGATGATTACGAAAATGAAAATTCAGAATATCAAGTGGAAAAGAAGGAAAGAAGGAAATTGATGGAACGGAAATGAATATTATGCATCAATAAGCAGTACGAAACAAATTCAAATGACGGATTCTGAATGACGAGAAGATTATCATTTATCCCATATTTCATCAATGTGACATAAAACGTCATCTTATCATCATCATATATTAAACCAATTAATATTCGCTAATTAATATTCGTTAGACTTCTTCATACATGTGATTATATACTAAATTATAAATAGAAAGTCATCTTTAGAAACCAGAAAATCTTACAAAATCATATCATTATCAAATCATATAATATAGTAATCTTGGTAGAATAGCAATTAAGAAATGATACCATCCTTTATCAGTTATAACAGTGGTATAATATGATAACATAATAAATATTACTATTGCTGTCATCAATTATTCTTACTATCAACTGATATTATTATCATTGAATTATTATCATATTATCAATTCTAATGTCGTTAATTTTTTTTTTGAATCAAACATCATAATTTACTTCATATTTCACAAAAATTCTGCACTTATTTTCATTTAAGAATACAATATATATATTTTAAATAGCATACTTCTAGGGATATAGTAAGATGTATACCGTATCCTTAAGCATATCTATATCGTATTCTTCAAGATAATTATATTTATATCAAATTTTAATGATAATTATTCGCTATCATTTTCTCAAATACTATCATTCCATCTTCACATATAACAAGTTTTACTTAACAATAATAAAATAATGTATTTGATATAGGAAATTGTAATTATCAAAATGCATCAGTAAAAGTCATATCATATCTTTTCTTATCAAATTAAACAAATAATCAAAACTATTCGTAAGATATTAGGAAGAAATGCAAAAAAAAGCAGACAAAAAATTAATCTATCCTAACAATTAGAAAAATCTTGAAAGTTTTCATTGCATTATGCAAATTAGTGATAATATTATTTCTAAAAAAATTGATAAAATAAGTGATATTGCATGAAACATAAAGTTATATGCAAATTTTAGATTATTAATAATAATGAAATTAACTAAGAGAAATAATGAATTTTTTAAATTAGATATATTCAATATGTGATAAAAATTTTATCAGTGATATTAGCTGTGCAATTAAATGAAATGAAATGATTTAAAATCAAAACTATTGCTTTGAATAAATAAATTACATTTGTTTTTATAATTAATGGCATTAAAATATCATCACCTTTGAATTGATAAATGTAGTGATAAAGATAACGAAAAAGAAGTCAAAAAAAAAATTAGAATTAAGTGAAAAAAAAAAACAAACTGAATTTTATGATATAATATATGTCCAAAAATACGATTTATCAATTATTGTTTATATCAAATTGATAAGAATTGATAAGAAAAGAAAAATTTGATAAATTGTACGCAAAAAAAAAGTAAAATGATTGAACAAATTTTTGTATAAATTAAATTTTAATTTATTATTTTTAGTTTTTTCGAAAAGAAAATAATCAAAAAAAATTTGCATAATATTTGTTTCATCTAAAATTGAATCATACAAAAGAGCGATTTATATTGCGATAAAATGCGAGAAAAAGTTTAATTCTTTGCTAAGAATTCTATTGATAAATAAAAGATAGAGAGAGAGAGAGAGAGGGAGACAGAGAGGTAGAGAGAGAGAGAGAGAGGGAGAGAGAGAAGAATTATGTTCATCATTATGGCTTTAAAATATATAATAATAATAATAATATCAAAATGATCTCTGATCAATAATCTCATGTGCAAATAAAATTGTTTGTCGGAATATGGAAAGAATTATATTTGGATATGCAAATTTCGAACATTTTGGTTATTTGCCGATATAAAATTATTATTTTGGCTTTAAAGAAGATTATGCTTAATCATAAAAAATAACTGATATTTGTGATAATGATAATGTTGATAGTAAGAAAGTTATCATTTTTGATGATGATTATTAAACAATAGCTAAATAATAATGGTATTTATGATAACGATGATAATTATAGCTAGCACGATGTTAACGATGTTAACTCTATAGGTTATTAGGAAAATATATGATAATAATAATAATAACTGTAATTGATAATGATATCAGGCTATATCAGAGTTATTAAAGCAATATATACTATATGATAAAAGTATTACAAATAGTGATATTCGATAATAATGAAATCTATACTCATAATTCTAACTATCTCTATATTACTAAGAAAATTTTATCAGTTAGTGATTAAATAACTAAAACTAAGAATTGGTTTTTTTGTATTAAATTTTTTTGCTAAAATAAGAATTATTAGTAATTATTTTCAAATTAATGCATTAAAATTTACTTTCTTTTAATTAAATTATTTATATAATAATTATCTAAATGTTAAAATACAGGAAATAAACATTGTTATCACATATATGTGATAACGATGTTATCAATGTATAATATTTTTTGAAAATTAAACATATAATTAAATACCAAAAAAAAAAATAAATTAAAAATTTATTTAAAAACGAATTATTCAAATTTTGGAGAAGAAAAAGACGAGAAATAATGAAATTAATTAAAAAAAATTACATAATAAATTTAATAAAATAATCAGTGAAATATATGATATTATTTATAAATAAATGAAAAATAATACACTTTTTTATAAATTTACACTATCATTATTATTATCATCTTATCAGTGATAAAATATGCATATTAGTTGGAAGGATGATTAATGAATAATAATGATAATAATGATAATAATAACAATGACTCATCAAATAACATATCTCATTTCAACTTGGAATTTCACATTTCATTTCACTTCGTTTTTTTGTCTCGAGAAGCATGAAATATACAACGAAATATTGATTTCGAAAAAGTATTCTACTCCATTGTGGTGCATGTATGGATGTGTATATGTATGTATGTATGTATGTATGTATGTATGTATGTATGTATGTATGTATGTATGTATGTATGCATTTGTGCATATGTGTGCATGATGTATGATGTATGTATGCATATGTGCATATGTGTGCATGATGTATGTATGTATGTATGCATGTATATGTGCGTATGTGTCATGTATGTATGTATGTGTATGTGTATGTGTGTGTATGTGTGTGTGTGTTGAGTGAAACAACGATATAATAAATAATTAAAGAAAAAAATAAATTATAAATAGTTGCTAATTACTAATTAATTTTAAATTTTAAATTGAAATGGAATAGACGGAAAAAATGAATTTTATTATTATTATTTACGAAATGAATAATAATATATCATATAAATATATTAAGCAAATTGAAATAGACGTATCTGCTGAATAAGCAACGACGCAGCGACGATGCAACGACGACGCAGCGACGTCGCTGCAAATTGCTAATTAATTTTTAAATTTTAAATTGAAATGGAATAGACGGAAAAAAATGAATTTTATTATTATTATTTACGAAATGAATAATAATATATCATATAAATATATTAAGCAAATTGAAAGTAGACGTATCTGCTGAATAAGCGACGACGCAGCGACGACGCAAAGACAACATATTTGCATTGCGACAGCGAAATATTGTTTACTTTTGCGCGATATTTGCAACATTGCAATTTTATATGATATTATAAAATTGACGAGTATGTTGAAATAGAAATTAGCCAAAAAAAAAAAGTAACAAAGTTTGATTATTTTTGATTATCTGATGTTAATTATTGATAAAATTATCACAAATTTAAAAGTGCTTTAAATATAAATAAATATTCAGCTAAGTGTATATAGCATAAGCTAAGCTTCAATTCATAGGCCAATAGCTAAAACTAATGTTACAAATGCAAGTCTAGGCTTTTAACTATTAGCTTAGCTAAGTAGACTCAATGCTACAAATGCAAGCCTAGGCTTTTTAAAATTATATGTGCTTAACTAGCTAGTCTAATCATACAATTCAACTTGCCAAGCTTCAATTCTAAGCTCCAATAAATGACAGCAAAAATTTTTTAGTGCAAAAAGAACAAACGACTTGTTGCAATTAATTATATTTTCATCAAAAATATAACGACAGAAAATTGAATATAATTAGTAGAAATTATGCTATGGTTGAAAATGGACATTTACCTGTAAATACCTATGTGTAAACAGGAAATGCAAACACTAATAGGTCATTACCATCAATCAATCAATTAATCAATCAATCAATTAATCAGTCAATCAACAATCAATCAATCAATCCAATCAATCAATCAATCAATCAATTATCATTTATTATCAACAATCGATGTCGTTCAACAATCTTTTAACAATTATCCATTTTCATTCAATTATTCGGAAAGTTTGTCGAGAATTATTCAGATTTAACCTTTTAATATTTATTGAAATTCTAATCTTCAGTTCTTATTCTCATCCTATACTAACAACACTCTGTCAGATCTTAACCTTGAAATTTTTATTTCTCATCATCGAATCATCATTTCTGTCAAATCTCATCAAATTATCACTTTTATTAAAATTTAATTTTCAAGAAAACTATTCGTTATCATATCAATTAGGCCCTTTTATCATATTTATCAGAGTTTAACATTTAAGCATTATTTTCATCATAATAATTCAGTCTTAAATTTTAAATGTTGTTTGCGTAATATCTATTGGCCTTATCTTAACTTTCAAATATTACACTTATCAGGCTGAACTTGTTTTCATCATTATATCTATTAAACTTCGATTATCAAGCAATTTCATCATTCCTCAACGTATCCATCAGATTTTAGTTTTAGCAAAATCTTTGCAAATTTTACGAACATTTTTTATGAAGCTATACGCGTGATAAAATGATAAGATGATAGCAAACAAACCATACAATTTCATTTATTAAATAAGCCAAAAGAAATAAGCATAAAGTTTCATTACATTAAATGATAAAGTTTTAGATAAAATCACTTCATAACTATCAATCGATTATTTTAAGGCTACTTTAAGGTAAAAAAAACCTTTACCTTTTTACCTTTAAGGTAAAAAAAAAAAAACGAGAGCAAAACTTTTATATTTCTTAATATTTGACATAAAAATCGAGAGCAGGGGAAATGAAGAGAGCAAAAGTAAGAAAAGTTGACATTGCTAAACAAATATGGCATAAATAAATTTAAGGAAAAGTTAAAATATATTAATAATAATAATAATTTGTATAATTAATTAGAAAAGCTTATTTGAATTAAATTAAATTAAATTAAATTAAATTAAATTAAATTAAATGATAATTTACTCATATTTGTTAAATCAAATTTAAAGTTGCAATTGATTTTCTTTTTTTTTCTTAACTTAAATATATATAATATAATTTTTTGAATAATATATATAAATGTTTTGGACTTAAATATATAATATAATTTTTTAAATAATATATAAATATTTTTGGAATGTCAAATAAATTATGCCATCAATTGTCATTTCTAATCTCATCAATTGATTCTCTCTCTCTTTCTTTCTCTCTCTCTCTCTCTCTCTCTGTTTTATTTCTCCCTCTGTTCCAGAAGGATTGTTTGATTTGTAGAAAGAGAAAAGAGATCATTTCAGATATGAGAAATATATATTCTATCGGAAATAAAAAATGAGAATTTATGCTACATTAACTTTTGAAAAAATAAAATAATCCAATCATAATATTTTGTAAAGTAAAATCATTATCAGTCTAATCATTCGATATGGAAAATATATTTATAATATATTTATCATCTACTGATATGTACTAACTTACTTTATAATTTATTTTTAATTTTTCATTATTTACATTAATACATATATTATATTTTGATCAGAATAAAATATTTTAGAAAATGATAAAAATGATTAGAATAAACTTTTAAGATCATATCGTATACATATTATATTTTAAATTATACATACATAATATATTTTTTCATTTTTTTTTTTTTTTGGAGAAAACAATTTGAAAAAATAAAATGATACATCGCTTCTACTACGTCTTATATGAAACCTTATTGTTATTACCGTAATATCTGTCATTGTTTATATGCCGTTATCGTACTGGATAATAGTGATCACATCCAATATACTGTAATGAATGTTAATTTTTTGGAATTATCTTTATAGCATATCGTATGATAATATAATGAGTAAGTTTGTTATGTTAATATTAATTACCATAAACTAAGATAATACTATGATTTATACTTTTGTTATACCAGGGATATAATAATTACAGTATCCATTAATACCGTAATAAACGATAAATTTTTAGGATTATTTTTACAGTATATCATAATATAATCGTATCATAATATAATGAGTAAACCTAAAAAAATGAGTAAGTTTGGTATGATAATATTGGTTTGGTAATATTGATTATCATAAACTAAGATAATACAACGATGTATACTTTTATTATACTAGAAATATAATAGACAGTATCCAATAATACAGTAATAAACGAAAAATTTTTAGGATTATCTTTACAAGATTATCATGTGATAATATAATGAGTAAGTTTGATATGATAATATTGATTATCATAAACTAAAACAGCATTATTATGTATACTTTTGTTAACCTAGAAATATAATAGCTTAACAGTATCCGATAATATCGTAATAAATGGTAAATTTTTAGAATTATCATTATCAGTATTATCATTAAGATAAGGAGATAAAATGAACAAATTCGATATGGCATTATCGATTGTCGTAAGAAGCTAAGATAATGGCGATGAAATGGAAAGGATGGATGCTTTTGTTGATTGATGGTAGCTATTGATGATGGCGGTTCAACTACAGCAAACTTACAGCATCATATCGCAAAAAGCTTTTTAATTTTATTGTTCGAGAAAAATCTTCTCGACCAAGGATGTTCTCGACCGAGGATGTTCTCGACCAAGGATGATAATATTTGCTATTAACATGAGCAACAATTACATTTATTTTTGCCTTATTTTAAATTAAGTATTAATTAAATTAAGTATTAAGTATAATTAAATTCATATTTGAATATATCTAATCAATTCTTCAGTGTATTTCTTTTTTAAATAATTAAAATTTTTTTTTAATCAAATGATTTGTATATAATAATTTGAAAAAATATTATTCGATTGATCTATTTAATGAGAGACATTTATTTTTGCTTTATTTTAAATTAAGTATTACAATTCAGATTTGAATATAACTAATCAATTCTTCAATGTATTTTTTTTCGAATAATTAAATTTTTTTTTTTTAAATAATTAAAAATTTTTTTTAATCAAATACGATTGATCTATTCAGTGATAGAAAATAGCATTAAATTAACAAATAGTACAAAATTAAAAATAATTGTTAAAACCTTTTAAATTAATTAAATTATATATTTCGAAACAAATACCACCGAGTAAATTCTCATACTAAATTTTAAATACTAAATTTCATACTAAATACTAAAAATCGTTTTTCTTCCTAATTTGCAATATTACAAGAAAAAAAAAATTTTTTCCGATATTTAATTTATAGATGAAAGGGCCAAGAATGAATGGATTTGAAAAACATAAATAATTATAAATAAATTTGAAAAAAAGGAAGAAAGTTTTCTTAAATTATGTAAATAGAAATTGGACAAACATTTCCATTAAATTATGACAGAATAAATCGACCATTTGAACCAATAAATGTCACCAAACTTTAAAGGCATTTAAAAGTTTGACAATTAATAAATGAATCATCTGAAATCAATAAATGCTACAAAATCATAAAGATATTTAAAAGTTCAACAATTAATAAATCAATCATTTGAAATCAATCAATAAATGTCGCAAAATTTCTAAATGATATTTAAAAGTTCAAAAATTTAGCAAAAAAAAAAATCAAAATAAAACAATAGCAAATTAATCATTTAAATAAATTAACGAATATTCAAAAGTTTAAAAGTTTTTTTTTTTTTTCAAAAATTTATTCGAACAAAAAAAAAATCAATGAAATGATAATTTTAATAGATGGAGAAAAGAAAAGAAAAATTGAATGATAATACTTGATGAAGCATAAGAGATGGGAAATATAATTATTATTAGTTCGAATTGAAAAGATTCTCTCTCTCCCCTTCCTCTCCTCCTCCCTCTCTCTCCCTCTCTCTCTCTCTCTCTCTCTCTCTAATTGATACATTATGTTATAAAGCTCATATAATCTCGATCATTTCTCGTTTGTTCATCGTCGAGAGATGATAGTCGTAGAGAGATAGATAGATAAGTTGATTTTATCAGATCGAAGGGATGAATTGAAGGAAGGAAGGAAGGAAGGAAGGAAGGAAGGAAGGAAGGAAGGAAGGAAGGAAGGAAGAGAAAGGTTAAGATTCGTTAGGGTCATTAATATAAAAGCTCTCGTGCAGATTACATACTGATAACGATAATTACAGAATGCAAAATGAAATGAGATGACACATATGTGACAGATATCTTTCGTAAAAAAAAAAAAAAAGATTTTAGATATCCTCTTCAACAAAAAAAAAAGAGTATTGAAAAAGAGAAAAGAAAAAAAGAAAAAAATTGAAAAATGAATAATTCGATGAGAGATGTTATTAGTAATAGCCAAATAATAGATAATAGCAAAGTTAGGGACTTAAAGGCCTTAAGGCCAAAATAAACTAAAGTAAAGACCATTGAAATAAGCAAAATGGAAGCTCTAATAAACAAAGCAAAGATTATTTATTAAACAAAATTAAATATTTTTAATAAACAAAAGTAATAACTTTGTAGCAAATCTTTTATTATAAAATTTGAAAAAAAAAACTTCCCAAAATTTCTCTTTTTTCTTTTGATTGAATTTATTGGAAAAAAAAACAAAGGAAATAACAAATAGGATTGAAATCAATAACATAATAGTAATAGTAATAATAATGATAATAATAATAATAATAATAATAAACAATAGATAACAATAATAATAATAATGATAATGATAATAATAATAGTAATAATAATAGTAATAATAATAATTATTATTACAGTTGAGATGTATGAATTCCAATTCTTTTTTTATAGTTTTAAAAATAAAATTTCCTTTTACTATTTTCTTCGCATAATAAATAAATGAAATTATCAGATATTATCATTATAGCTTTTCATGAAACAATTATTTTAACTATTGTTATTATCATTTGTACTTTGTTGAAATATTAAAATTTCAATTCTTAATTAAATTTTCAAATTCAGGCTGTGAAGTTAAGCTATTCTAATTTTTTATGGCCCAGCTATGTGTCAGATAGAAAAATTTTTAAATTCATTAGCATTTATGCTAATTTAAATTTAAATTTACAACTTCCCAAGCATAATTTTTCAAGTTATGCATATATTATCAAAAAAAAAAACAAAAGCGCAAATGTCGCAGAAGAAAAAAGAAACTATTTGAATGAAATATTTTTGAATCGTTCAAATGAAAATATATTGCTTTTTTTGTTTGATATTATATTGCAAATGAAAATTAACTTTTAAAAGTATCAAAGAATTATTGTTAAGAATTTCTGACAAAAACTTTTCTTTTTATTTCTATCAAATTTGTTTTCAGAGAAAAAAAAATGTTTCAGAAGTTTAGAAAATTGATAAAAAAACAATTCGATAAAAAGAGAAAATGATAAGGAACAGTTGCTACCATGTAAAGAATGATAAGGAACAGTTGCTACCATGTAAAGAATGATAAGGAACAGTTGCTACCATGTAAAGAGTGATAAGGAACAGTTGCTACCTTGTAATTTGATAAATGAAATATTGAAATATTTTGAAGCAATGATACATTTAAAGAAACTTTCAACAACAAAACTTATATCATTTGAAGTTGCAAAATTTGAAATAATTTTTATGCTAAGATAAATAATCAATAATCGTTATCAGTAAATGAATAAATGTAATTTCAGAAATGAAAATTTTTGCATAATTTTATAATTTTCTTTTGTTATTTTATTTTTATCGAAAATGCAATTTTAAGAAAGAATTTTAATCAAAAATTCAAATTGTAAACTAAAATTTTTATTTAGAAATTTTACATAATACTATTTTTTAATTCATTCAGAAAAAAAATACTTGTTGTTAGCTTATCATACGGATGTCAATCGTTATCAAAATATTATCTGGAAGATAAACGAAATGATAAATGATGAGAAAAACAAATCATTGAATTAATTCATATTGAAAAAAATATATTCAAAAATAAAAAAAAAAGTTTAAAATATTAATTATTCATTTTGAAAGAATATGTTTCTTAATAATATATTCAAAGAAAATTTAAACTTGAAATTATAGTTTAATTTTTTTCTTATAAATTTATCATTATCAAATTATGATTTTTAAATTATAGTTTAATTTTTATAAATTTATCATTATTATGATTTTTATCAAATTATCATTTTTATCAAAGTATGATTTTTAAAAAATTTAATCCATTATAAATTATCATATGCTAGAATAAATTTATGCTTAACAATAAATTGATAAATGATTTTCAAACATGTTTAAGTGATAAATTGATTTTCAAATATATTTAAGTGCTATTTTCCATATTTACTAGTAATTTACCAAATGTATGTTGCGTGTGTGTGTGTGTGTGTATGTGTGTGTGTATGTATGTTTGTATGTGTGTGTGTGTATGTGTGTGTATGTATGTTTGCATGTGTGTGTGTGTTTGTTTTCAAAAATGAATTCAAATTTTCACAAAATATTTCAATTTTTAAAGGGAATGAGAGCTTTAGGAATTAACTTTTAGCGATAATTTTAAAAATCATTGAAACGTAAATGAAATATATTCTCAAAAAAAAATTCATTTAAAACAGAAAATTATTGATTTCCTTTCAGTAGTACTATGAAACATTTTTAAATATTTTAAATTAATTAAATCGATGAAATGAAGTGATAATTGAATGGATGAAATGAAAGTGATAATTGGATCGATGAAATGGAAGTGATAATTAAATCGATGAAATGAAAGTGATAATTGGATCGATGAAATGGAAGTGATAATTAAATCGATAAAATGGAAATGATAATTGAATCGATGAAATTGAAATGATAATTGAATCGATGAAATGAACGTGATAATTGGATCGATGAAATGGAAATGATAATTGAATCGATAAAATGGAAATGATAATTAAATCGATAAAGTGGAAATGATATATTATTGATTGCTAGCATAAATGAGAAAGATTTTATTATCAGAAATTCGTTCTCTGACATTTAATTATATCATTAAAATCTAAATCTCCTCATTATCAAATGACCTATTGATTAGTAATGAGTCATTTATTAAACTGACCAATGGTGAAGTATAAACTGACCAGTGCTGAACCTTTTCCATGGCTAATATTTTTAATTGCATTCAATGCTTGCTTCAATCAATTCTCGAGAATGCTTCATTGGAAAATAGCAAAATACATCAATGCCATTTACTGAATAATTTTTGGAAAATTATTTTAAAACAAAAATGAAGCAATATTCTCGATAAATTATATTTAAAATTAAGATAAAATTAAGAATCGAATTTGTGCGAAATTGCTTATTTTAAAAATAAATCAACAAACTTTGATCTTATGATAAATTATCATTGTAAATAAGTTATTTTTTTATTTATCATTTGCAATAATTTTTTTTTTTTCTTTTTTTTCTTTTTGTTTTCAGATAAAAGAATAAAATGATTTGTGATAGATTTGGAACGGAATTTAATAAATAATCATAAATGAAAATCAGTTTGTTTGGCTTTATCATGTTAATAAAGTAGAGAATTATTGGCGAGAAAATAACGTTAAGATAAATTGATAAAATCAGATAAGTTTAAAATAAACTGATGAAATCAAATAAGTTTAAAATAAACTGATAAATCAAATAAGCTTAAAATAAATTAGTAAACCAGATAAATTTAAAAATAAATTGATGAAGTAGTATTCTAGATATACAGTACTACTATGTACAGTACTATTAATGCATAATTTTTGATAGCATTAGCTGAAGTACAGTAGGATATCATTCGATATATTTGGTATATATACTTAATTAGATAAGTTCTATTTTTATATTTATGTTCACATAACTTTCTATGATATTTTAATACGTCGCACGCTATTTCATACCCATTTTTCATATAGCTTCTCATACTATATATATATGATTACAGTAAGCTATATTTAATGTCTATTTCCATACAAACTTTTACTGTATGTCTAAGAAACAGTAAGCTACTGTATATTTGAAATACAGTATTTGGTATTCATTTTCTAAAAATAAATAATAATATTTTTATGCGGAAAAAATTAAGCCAGAAATTATTTCTCTTTTTAAATTTCAAATATTAACTTTCTTTTCTCTCCTTAGTTTACAATATTATTATTCATTTTGGCTTCTAGCCAAATCTTAAATTTTATTTTTTTATAAATCTTTAATGAACTTCCTTTGGTAGCAAATCGAATTGTGCCATGTATTTATATGATCTTATAAAATGATAACAAAAATTCGTTATCAGCAATTTTGCTATTTCCATTAAAAATATTAGCATCGAAAGTTTTCTAAACTTTTTGAAGATTTTTTTCAATCTAATTTTAAAATGGAATAAAAGAATTGTTAATGTTATCAGTGTGAAATATGATAAAAAAGAGAACTAGTCTATAGTAAATGCATGATAATCGAAGGATATAATAATAAAATTATAATCAAAATTAATTATATTCGAAATTTGAATAATAAAAAATTGAAATAAATTAAATTATATTTTTATTAATTCTATTTATTAAATATTTATATATAAAGCGATGAAGCACTGTCTTATTTTATTTAACATATTATCTTAATATTAATTAAAAATAAAATTTGCAAGAGAATATAAATTCATTCTGATATGGAATTGCTCTAAGATTTTCATTATTCAATTATAAATCAAAATTTAAATATGTAAAATCAAAAAATTAAATTGAACAAAAAGAAAGAGCAAAGAAGCAGAAAATATTTATGCAATACTAATAACTAAGCCAAAACATATTGTAATTTCAAACAAAAAAATCTCAAATAAATTACGAAATAAGAAAATGTATTACGAAATTAAAAATTTAAAAAAGAATTCAAAAATAAGTTTGTCCAATCTTTTTCCAATTAATTTTATCTGACAAAAAAGAAAGTTAGCATTTTTGTGATATAAATATTGTTTTGCTTGCATTTTTAGTTAAAATTGACATTTTCCTCTTTTTTTCGTTTTTTTTAGAAAAATAAAATAAAAAAAAAAAAAATATTTGCTCATTGAAGCATTTCCACTTTTCATTTCGTTTCTTTTTTCCTTTTTTCAATTCCAATATTTTAGCATTTAGGAAAAATAAGTGAAAGGGAATGTTAGTCTGTCAATGTCAAATGAATGCGACAAGTAAAAGAGAAAAAAGTTTTTATTTTTTTTTTTGTTGTTTGCTTATTTCAGTATTTTTTCAAAGAAAGAAAAAAGAGACGAGAAAATTCCTCTCGAGTGTTTTCTATCATTTTCAATTTTTATTTATTTATTTTTTTCTTCCCTCTCTTTTCCAACTTCTGAATAGCAAAAGCGATGTCGCAAATGCTAATTTCGAAATTTGAAAATTGTTGAGTGAAAAAATTTGCGCAAAAAATTGAAATATGAATTGCATATGGAAAATAAATGAAATGAAAATGTAAGCGAACTTTTGTTTATAATTTAAATTTGCTTTAATACTTAATACTAAATATAAATTTAAATTGTTAACTCTGTAACTATTCAAAATAATTAGTTTAAAATCTCCAGAATCTGCGTTATATTTAGACTTTTCCGCTGTACTACCGTTGCGCAATTTGTCAGCTACTACTATCCCAAATATTTACTATCACTCATACCTGGCGGTATTGTAGTGCTTAATATGTAATATGTTGAAATAAAATACAAAAAACTTCTCTTTAATTTAAATATATTCTAAAATTAGCTCAAAAAAAAATGCAAAAGTTTTACATCATTTTATGGGTTTCCTGATAAGCGGAATGATAAAATTTTTGTAATTAAAAGTTATTCGATTCGAAAATATATCAATTGTTGCTGAAGACTATTAAAATACTGATAATAAGCCATATAAATTGATAATTGATAATAATATTCTCATTCTTTTTATTGCTAAAATTTCCAATATACTAATTTGCATATTTTCTTTTAAGAAAATTAATTTAATAATTTGAAAAAGTTGATTATCAGTAAAGGAAAAAGAAAATTAAAAAGAAAATAAAATTTTTATCAAGTTAACAATTTACTATATATTAAGTTAAAATGTGAAGAAAGCCGATAAATGGTGTAGGAAGAAAATCTCGAAGATATATTCCAAATTTCTCGTAATTCATGAGATCTTTGAGATCTTCATGATATGATATGATTTATGAAATGTATTGGGATTTATCAGATATATTAGAAAATGCCAAAGAATTTTCAAACTTTCCATTAATCCCATAAGACATATTTGAAATTCTGTATATTTTATGACAAGCAAATTTCAAACGAATCTCGAAATTATTTTCCAAACTTTACAAATTTCATATAAAGAAAATATCCAAAGATATATTTCAAATTCAGTACAAAATTCATTCGGAAATTTTTAAAAATATTATCAATATCTTAGAACAAAAAGATAAGCCAAAATAATTTGTGATAAAATTCTTTACTATAAAATGGAAAGTTTGAAAATGAATTGAAGTGTATATGAAAGTTAAAAGATAAATATGCGATGATTTGTGATAATATTAATGATAAAATTATCAATTATTAAAGTCGTTTTTGAAATACTGCAGGTTTTTTTTGAGGTATTAGAAAAATTAGCATGCAAAATATTTCTTTTATTCTATCAAACATAAAAGTTTTATTTCGCTATATCAATTAGCAGAAGAAAAAAGATAAAACAATAAAAAAAAAATCATTTAATCAAAAATATGCAAAAACATAGGAAAGTATCACAACAATTCAAATTATCATAAACAATCATTATCATAAATGATTAAAATGATAAGTAAAATATTGGCACTTAGATTTAATATATGAACATTGGATATTGATAATGATAATGATAATGACGATGATAATGACGATGATGATGATGATGATGATGATGATGATATGTAAATAGTTGATGGTAACCTGGTTACACCGGATGAAATTAAACTCGGATTGCACATATTCGATCCAGGTATTCTCCATTTACGTAATTTATATGGATGACCATCTAAAAATTAAAATAAAAAAAAAAGATATTAATTAATTTGATAATTTAATTTATTTTCTTGTCCTTTCCAGAAAGGTAAAAATTAATTTCAGGTATTTATATTATTTACAGAATATTACCTTAATAAAATTGATTTATTCATAAAATATAATTGTGGAAAAAATCGATTTATTAATTAATAATTTAATAATAACTTACATGAATTAACCTTTCCAAATAATAGTATCGATGTATTCCTTTTTGGACGTTCCATTTCAAAACTGAAAAAATAAATTTGAATTAATTTAATTCAAATAGTAATTTGATTTAATTCAAATAGCAATTTGATTGAATTTAATTATTTGATTTTTTGCCTTTTTGAAAAAAAATTTTTATTTCAATATTCATTTCACAATTAATAATTTTTTCCATTTCTGTAATGCTAATTATAAATTTCCGTTAATAATAAAATTTGTATTTCTAAAAAAAGTAAAAAAGAAATATGAAAATAAGAATTTTAAAGTATAAAAAATTAAGAATAATAATTAATTAAATAATTAAATTAAATTGACAAAAAAGCGAACAAAAAAGGAATATGATAGTGAGAAATTTTAAGCGATAATAAATTAAAAATAATATTTAATTAAATAATTAAAGTATGATAACAAAAATTTAAAACGATAAAAAATTAAAAAATAATAATTAATCAAATAATTAAATTAAATTCTTCGAAAAAAGCGAACAAAAAAAAAAATATGAAAATGAAAAAGCGATAAAAAGCGATAAAAAAAATTGAGAATAATTGATTAGATAATTTAAATTAAATTTCAATATATTATTTTAAGCGATAAAAAATTAAAAAATAATAATTAATCAAATATTTAAATTAAATTCAAATAATTAATTAAATAATTAAATCAAATTTCAATATACTATTTTAAGCGATAAAAAAATTAAAAAATAATAATTAATCAAATATTTAAATTAAATTCAAATAATTAATTAAATAATTAAATCAAATTTCAATATACTATTTTAAGCGATAAAAAAATTAAAAAATAATAATTAATCAAATACTTAAATTAAATTCAAAAATATTAAAAGAAAGAGAAAAAAAGGAAATATTACTAAAATTTTCATAAAAACAAATTCATTAAAAATTAATTCGAAATCAAAAAATGAATTAACTTACCGACAAAAAGTACGCATACCATCGTTTATTGTTTTTAATCGTTTACTATACGGTCGATTAAAAATATTTGGAATACCTCGATCACCGGTAATATAGTAATCATTCATTGGATGATTTATTACTTGTTGAAATGCATAATATTGCTCGCTTTTCACTCTGCACATAAGTTAAATCATTTACCTTTTATAAGTTGATAAGGTTATCAGAAATCATACAGTAATGCATATCTGATAAGGTTATCAGAAATTATACAGTAATGCAACCAATTCATTTAAAATTAAATATCGTATGCCATTCATAAATAAATATATGAAATTAGATGGAATTGTTTTAAATAAAAATAAAAACAACTAAATAATCAAGATAACTTGATTATTATGATCACTCTATACATAAATTAAATCATTTACCTTTTATAATTTCTGATAAAGTTATCAGAAATTATACAGTAATGCAATTAATTCATTTAAAATTAAATATCGTATGCCATTCATAAATAAATATATGAAATTAGATGGAAATGTTTAAATAAAAATAATCATGATAGGTTGATTATTATGATTAAAGATCAATCTTATATAAATAAATTAATAAATATAATTTGTTTAAAATTAGAAGATACATCGTTAAGTTATTGAAAAATAAATATATGAAATTAGATGGAATAGTAAAATATAGATAAAAAGATAAATAAATAATCAAATGAAAGATTAATTATTAGGGTTAAAGGTCAATGTTGCACGAATAAACAAATAGGATAGAAATAAATTAAAAATATTCATTATTAGATTATGTATCTTTTCATCGCTATCATTTATCGTTAATTAACTTTTCCATTTGTCAATCAAATCATTCATTCGCTTCTATCTTTTAGATGACCTTATGGCACATTAAATTACTAATTTACTTATCAGTGCAAATTTAATTAAATTATATACATTGAATTAAATAATATTAAATATATGCCATATCATATCATATCATATCATATCATATCATATCATATCATATAATATCGTTCAAATCATATCATATCATACCATATCTTTTGTATGATGGGATTTATTTCAAATTAAATAAAATAAAAGAAAAATAAATAAATAAATTTGCATACTTCAGTCAAGCCAAATGATGCGATATGGCCGAAATGTGTCGCTTCAACGATCATCGATTTCTTATAGCAACGCCATTTCAATGAAAAACGACATGTGTCACCAAATAGACATTGTTGTTTACCAATTTTGTAACATCCATAAAGTACCACAACCTTGTTTTGTTACTGAAATTATAAACTACCATAATTCTCATACTGTACCATAACTTCGTTACCATAACTTTGTTTTATTACATAACCTTATTTTCATATTAAGATATAAAGTACCATAATCTTAATGAAACTATAAAGTACCGTAATTTTATTTTCCTACTGAAATACAAAGTACCACAACCTTGTTTTGTTACTGAAATTATAAACTACCATAATTCTCATACTGTACCATAACTTCGTTACCATAACTTTGTTTTATTACATAACCTTATTTTCATATTAAAATACAAAGTACCATAATCTTAATGAAACTATAAAGTACCGTAATTTTATTTTCCTACTGAAATACAAACTACCATAACCTTATTTTGTTAGTGAAATTATTTTCTAAATTTTAAAATTAACAATTTTCATTAAAATTTTCTTTTTTATCTATCTTAGAATAATATTAAAAATATTTATGATAACGCAACATAAGGTAATAATAAACTTACGCGAGATAATATTTGCATATTTAGAATTTATTAAATGATAGTTAAAATAATCATTATATATCGGAATACATATACATATTGATTATAAACGAGTAATACGAAATCAGAATTGATAATTGAAAATCGAAAATCAGAACTAATTTCTTTGACTAATTTTTGGAAATGAAAAAATTTCAACAACTTGAAACAAACATCGAGTGGAATTCGAGATTGGTGAAAGAAATGATGATCGAATATGGTACAATTGTTTCGAATGTATCACACTTGCTAGAAAGATTATTGCTCCAACAGGAACATTCGGCGGTTGCCATCTTAAACTAGAATGTCGTCGAGATACGATACCATCATTAATTATGGCACTTCCTGTAAAACACAAATTATCACTTATGATATATTTCGAATTTGATAAGATTTTGAAAATGCATAGATTTAACCTATCATTTCTACAACAACAACAACAACATATCCGATACATACAGATATTTTTTAATTTAACAAGTGATCGTATCATATCTGTACGCTTAGGTAATTTTAATTTAACAAGTGATCATATCATATCCGATACACTTAGATATTTTAACAAATGATCGTATCATATCAGATAAGCTTAGATATTTTTTTAATTTAACAAATGATCATATCATATCTGTATGCTTAGAAAATTTTAATTTAACAAATGATCGTATCATATCCGATAAGCTTCGATATTTTTTAATTTAACAAAATATTATCATAATTTAACAATTTGTCGTATCCTTATCACTCATTATTTATCAAAATGTTAACAAAATTAACCGATAAATTTACAAATTACAATAATAAAAACCTTTTATAAATTTCATATTTTCATTTATAAAATTGAAATTTGATTAAAACAAAAAAAAAAGGAAGAATTAAAATAAAGAAATTTGAAAAATAAAATTTGAAAATCCCTCTTAAATTTTTCATTGTAAATAAATGAAATGAAATGCAATCAAATCAAATCAAATCAAATCAAATCAAATCAAATCAGATCAAATCAAAATTGAAGAGATAAAAAAAAATTGTCAACAGTTATCAATCACAATGATAACTCCTAAACTGACCGTAATTACCACTACAATTGACAAGTTTGAAATAATCCGGTAACGGTGGTACGAAACGTCCTACTTGAGTTGTCGGATTGATAATCGAACGAGCCTGTATTTGTGCTCGTTCAAATGGGCCACCTTCCACTCGTACTAGAAATTATAATTTTTATTTCAAAAAAAAGAAATTAAAATTATAAAATTATGATTTTATACGAATTATCGTACTTAAAAATGTATCGAAATTTAAATACTGATAATGAAATTGATTAGTTGTTTAATTAAAATAAATACGAAGTTATTTTAAATACTGATATGAAATTGATTAATTGTTTAATTAAAATAAATACGAAGTTATTTTAAATACTGATATGAAATTGATTAATTGTTTAATTAAAATAAATACGAAGTTATTTTAAATACTGATATGAAATTGATTAATTGTTTAATTAAAATAAATACGAAGTTATTTTAAATACTGATATGAAATTGATTAATTGTTTAATTAAAATAAATACGAAGTTATTTTAAATACTGATATGAAATTGATTAATTGTTTAATTAAAATAATACGAAGTTATTTTAAATACTGATAATGAAATTGATTAATTGTTTAATTAAAATAAATACGAAGTTATTTTAAATACTGATACTGAAACTAATTAATTGTTTAATTAAAATAAATTCGATGTTATTTAAATTTTATATTCGTCTTTTTCTTTCTAGAAAAAAAGAAAAAATTTAAATTAATAAAATTTTAAACATATAAATAAATTAAATTAAAAATAATTAGTATTAATAAAAAAATTTTTATCAGCAACTCATAAACAAATTAAATTAGCAATAATTAATATTAATACGAAAATTTTTTCTGACAAATTTAATTATTAATTAATTACATATCAAAATTGCAAATACTATATGTCATTTTCAGTAATTCGATAATTTTTGTGAAAAAATTTTATCATTTAAAAGAAAAAAACAAACTTTCAAAATATCGGAATATAAAATAAAAAGTTCAAAAAAATATTTGCATAAAATAATTTTAATTTCCAAAAAAAACAATTCAATTAATTAATTAATTAATTAATTAAAATGTAAAGATAAGAAAAAAAAAGGAGGAAAATGGAATTGATCTTCAAACCTTGTAAAATTTTCTTATTTTCTGTATCATATTCGAATGTTTCTCGATCATTGCTATCAAAAATGCGTATTTTAAAAATTGTTTGCTTTAACGGTGAAATGATATTTTGATTATAAATTGGTATCATTAGATTACAGGCTGGATCAGTGATAGTAAAATCATTTTGCAATAGCAATCCGTAGAATGATGATAAGCGTATTGCAATTATCATCAATATTGTCGTATCCATTTGTAATTAATTACTATTTGTGCTAATTATTTTGTTAATAATTAGCATGAAATGATTTCAAATAATTTCTTGGCTATCATTTCTTGGCTTGAAATAATTAACTAATTTCTCGGCTTTTAGCAGTGTTTTGTAATAGCAATAGGATTTGATATAATTATCAGTTCATTTGATATGATTATCAATTCAATTCATCCAAATAGTTTCATTCATATTTGTTTCATTTCTTTTTTCCTTGTTAGCAAAAATTAATTTTAATTTTCATTTAAGTAAATTAAAAATTAATTACAGAAAATAAATTTTCTTTTTTGAATTCTCAATTAATTTGGATTCAAATTAATTGGATAGAATTGTATAGAAATGAATAAGTTTTGCAGTGATTGATTTATTGAATTGATTGATTGATTTATTGATCGATTGATTTATTGATTGATTGATTGAATGAATTTCAATTGAGCATTCAATATCTAGGAAATTGAAATTATTATTGTATTCTCGAATTTTCAATATACTGGAAATAGCTTTGAAATAAGGCGAAAATTTGATTAGTAAATAATAAATGATTCCTGTAAAATAACTGAGAAGATTTCTTGAATTTGAAGCATTAAATCCTGAAAATAAATGAGTAATCAAATAATAAGTTATTAATTAACATATAATATATAACAAATATCTGATTAATTAATTACTGATATATGACACATATCTGATAAGATAAAATAATGAAGAAGTAATGAAGAAGAAAAATGATATGCTACATATTTTGAATTTATATGGCAGTTTTGAAGTCATTTAAATTCTTTAAATCATTTAAATTAAAGTAATAATTGAAATTTCACTACTAAAAAAATCATTTAAATTTTAATTTAAGCCAAACCAAATAGTAATTAATTGTTATCATATCAGTTAGCGATGGATAAATTGATCGATATCAGATTTTAAAACTTTTTTAGACAATTTATTTGTTTTATTATCAAATTTTTACAAAAATCTTTTTTTTAAAAAAGTAAAAAAATTATTTTTTGCAAAAAATTTAAAAAAAATTTTAACAAAAAATTTTCGAAAAAAATGAAACAAAGAAAAGCACACGAGAAATTAAATAATTAACAAAATGAAAGGAATAATTTTGTAATAAAAAATAAAAAATAAGATAAAATGAGCAAATTATATTTGCATGCAATTCTTGCAGCTGCATTAGTGCATGCTCGACAATCAATTATCTTTCAAACTGCACTGGTTTCTTTTTGCATGCAATTCTTGCAGCTGTATTAATGCACTCTCGATAATCAACTATCTTTCAAACTGCACTGGTTTCTTTTTGCATGCAATTCTTGCAGCTGCATTAGCGCATGCTCGACAATCAACTATCTTTCAAACTGCACTGGTTTCCTTTTCGATAATTAAATTATGATACAATGAAACAAATATGAAAATACGTAGAAAGATATAAAATAAAATTTGAAAAAAATTACAAATTTGATATCAATTTTCTGTATTGAAAAAAATTTAATTCCAGTTAAATCAAGATTTAAATCATATCATAACTTAATTATCGATTGATCAATTTATTTATCGCTAGCTGATATGAGAACAATTAAATTGTAGAAGTTCAAGAATAGAAATGTTGGAATTGAAGAGAAAAATTAAATTAATAGTTATTTATATTATTAATTCTTGAAATGAATTTAGCAACCAATTAAATTCGAATATTTCGATTTTATATTTAAATAAAAATTTCGTTGATGAAAATTTCACCAATGTACAACGCAATTTTACAAATATAACGATGATAATAGATAGAAAAAATGATTTTAAATAAAAATCTTTCTAAAATTTCAACAAAAGGTCTAAGGTCAAGAAAAGCGATAATCTTTCGGGTCATCGGATCGGTTAAATTTAGTATTGAAATCTGATAATTTATTAGGCTTTAAATATTTTACAACATAAACTTTATCTAATTTCAACAAACTATAATTTAAAAAAAATTACGATCAGATAGATTATGTTTATTATTGAAAATACCAATTTTTAAAGATTTAATTTTATAAGTAAAATATAGTGATTATAGTGAAATAAAGATGAATTAGAATTTAAAATTTTTTTTTCTAATAATTTTAATTGAAATGAACTTAAATATTAGTCTAATAAAAATTATAATTAATACAATGAAATAAAGATGAATTGGAGTTTTTAAATTCCAATAATTTTAATTTAAATAAATGAGAACTTGAACATCGGCAATAAAAAATCATAATTAAATTGTATGAATTAAGCATTGAGCTTAAATTAAATAAAATTACTAATTAAGCATTAAGCTTAACAATTCGAGAAATGATGTTTGAGTAAGGTAAACATTTTGCTAAAAGTTTTAATTAATTGTAAATGCGAACAGGAAAATGGATGGATATATGTGTGATAAATGTAGTAAAATATTGCAAGATAAGTAATCACTAACAGTTGCCTTTACAACAATTTAAATTAACAATTATTATCCGTTCAAGTTTTGCATATCCTTTGCTCCGTTCCCGTATTACAATTAATTAAACTTTTAGATAAAATTTTCATTTAATATGCAAAAATTGATTGAACTTTTATAAACATTATCCATTTTGCATGTATATAACATGCATATGCATGCATATGCATGCACGTGCAATGCATGCTGATTATAGCGAAATACAATATGTATAGATAGAAAAAGCATGCAGTATATTTATTATAATTTATATCCTACATTTAAATTAAATTTCCATAAACATTATCCACTTTGCATGCATATAACATGCATATGCATGCATGTGCATGCAATGTAATGTATGCTGATTATAATGAAATATAATATTTATATCTACCATAACTTATATTCCATACTTAACTAAAATTTCGTACAAAAATGTTAATAAAATACAAAATAATAAAATATTTTTGTATGAAATCATTAATTTTATATAATATTAAATGATTTAGAAATTACATGATTGTCTAAAAGGTAAATGATCTAATGATTACAGACCCAATGATTACATGATCTAATGATTGCATGATCTAATGATTGCATGATCTAATGATTACATGATCTAATGAATGCATGATCTAATGATTACATGATTTAATGACTACATGATCTAATGATTAGATGATCTAATGATTGCATGATCTAATGATTACATGATCTAATGATTGCATGATCTAATGATTACATGATCTAATGATTACATGATCTAATGATTGTATGATCTAATGATTATATGATCTAATGATTACATGATCTGATGACTACATGATCTAGTGATTACATGATCTAATGATCATATCATCTAATGATTAGATGATCTAATGGTTACATAATCTAAAGATATACCACAAATATATGTCAATTTATTGAAATTATTTCACTCAAAAATAAAAATATTTTGTAAGTAAAAATTTAAAGTTACGATAATACTTTATCAAATTTGAATTAATAAAAATTTTCATAAAAAATTCGAAAATAGTTAATTCATTCATTGATGTGAAAGAATGAAATATTTGACAAAATCTTTTAAAGATAAGACAGAAAGAGACATATAACAAAACCTAAGAGAGAGAGGGAGAGAGAGAGGGAGAGAGAGAGGGAGAGAGGGAGAGAGAAAGGGAGAGAGAAAGGTACAACAAAAATGTAAATTTCCCATATTTTTTTGCATCTCTCCAACTTCTTTAATTCGACACTTAATGATCCGTGAAACGATTAAAAAATCAAAGATTGAAATTAACAAATTGGCAAATATATAATTAAATAAACTTAGTTATATATTTATCAATTTATTATTGCATAGTAAATACATACATTGGCAAAGTTTCAAAAAAAGGCTGAGTAATTAAATAATTATTCAAAAAAAAATCAAATATGCCAAAGAGATTATTAATTTTTACATGGGATGATAAATGATAAACTACAAGTGATAAACATCACAAATGATAAATGATAAATGAATAATAAATGATTACAAATGATAATTGATTTTTTTAGATATTTTATTTGTTTTATTATCAAATTTTTACAAAAATTTTTTTTTAAAAAATAAAAAAATTATTTTTCGCAAAAAATTTAAAAAAAAATTTTAACAAAAAATTTTCGAAAAAAATGAAACAAAGAAAAGCACACGAGAAATTAAATAATTAACAAAATGAAAGGAATAATTTTGTAATAAAAAATAAAAAAATAAGATAAAATAAGCAAATTATATTTGCATGCAATTCTTGCAGCTGCATTAGTGCATGCTCGACAATCAATTATCTTTCAAACTACACTGGTTTCCTTTTGCATGCAATTCTTGCAGCTGCATTAATGCATGCTTAACAATAAACTACAGCTGCATTAATTCACGCTCGACAATAAACTATCTTTCAAACTGCACTATTTCTTCATGCATGCAACTCCTGCAGCTGCATTAATGCATGCTCGACAATAAACTATTTTTCAATCTGATGATAACTTTTTTTACAAAAAAATATATTAATAAAAAATGCTATTTAAATAGATAATTTGCAAGTAGCTGAAAATATAAATAAATAAATAATGAAGAAGGAAAATAATCTTTTGATATTTTCGGTTATTAATTATTTAATTTTTGATTATTTTGAATTTTAGGATAAATTTATTAATTCGATTAGTAACAAGGCATTTAGAATTAATATAATTCGATTTTCATTTTCAAATATTTCAATTTAGATAACATTAAGAAGAGATGGAAATAAAATACTGAAATAATGGTATAAAATAATTTATATTAAAAATAATTTAAGTATAAATTAATCAATTTAATTAACCAATTAATTACTTTAAGTTAGCTAAAATGGAATGGTTTTTATTTCCGTCTAAATAGGTAAAAAAACTAAAATTTTTAATTTTAACTTGAAGTTGCTCTGTCCTATTTCTTTTCATTAGGAATATAGTAATTTATAAATTTCTAATTCTGATTTAAATATAAAATTTTAATTTAAATTTTAAATTGCAAAATTAACAATAATAATAATAATAATCTCGCCAATAATAATAATGATAATGATAATAATAATAATAATAATGGCAATAATAATAATAATAATAATAATAATGATAATAATAATAAAAATGATAATAATAATAATAATAGCAATAATAATATAGTAGTAATACGAATTAAGAATATTACAATCTAATTGTAAATAGAGTTGACAGATGAGAGAAGCGAAAGATGATGATTTCTCGAGGAAAATGTTAATTATATTTTTGAAGCAACATAGATTATGTAAAATAGCAATTCTAAATTAATTTAAATTTGAAAATTAAGCAACGAATAAATCCTTCAAATAATTCAATGATAAATTTCTGAATTGCAAAAATCGATATATTTGAAAATTTGATAAAGCATATATTTTAACAGTTAATTGATTACAGTTAACTGATTAAAACCAAACAGAAAATAAACATATCATTAGGATTTCAATCATTTGTTTACCTATTTATTTACCTGCCGATATGATATGAGCATTGATTTTTCTTTCGATGATACTTTTATTGATAAAAGCATTGAACTGAGCTATTTCAATTATTGCTAACATTAGATCTCGAAATTAAAAAGATAAGCTCATACAGATACGAATGATAACATTGAAATGATTATATTGCACAGATAAAATGGAAATAATTAATCAATTCTGATTAATTAAATTTCTTATATTTATTTCAATTTATATTCGATTCATTCATTTTCAACGGATAATCATAATTGCTTGCTTGATAATTGTTGCATAAATAAGATTCAATAAAATCCTTAATTATCAGTATATTGTTCCCGTTGAACGGTAATTAATTTGGCTTGAAAATGTAATTTGTTTAATGTAAACAAAATTTCATAGCAATAGCAACAACAGTAATAATAGTAATAATAATAATAATAACAATAATAATGATAATAATAATAATAATGATAATAATAATATAATGACAATAATAATGGATAATAATATATAAAAATAATATTAATAATAATATAATAATATAATAATAATAATAATAATAATAATAAAATAATAATAATAATAATAATAATATTAATAATAATAGTAATAATAATATTAATAATAATAATAATATTAATAATAATAGTAATAATAATAGTATAATAATAATAATAATAATGGATAATAATAATAGTAATAATAATAATAATTTCGTTTATTCTCGATCAGACCATCTTAAAATAGTTTGTATAATTGTTGTGCGAGAGAAAGGAAAATCAATAAAGCAGGTAAAAAGCAATTGAAGTATTTTAAATTATTAATAATTTGCTCTCTTTAGACTAATTATATTTTCATAATTAGCATCAAGAACTAATTAATTATAATTAATAAAAATCAGGAATGCAATTACTAAACAAGCAAGTAATAATTAAATCTAAAAAGATGATTTAATGGGAAATATGTCAATCAATTACTGATATAATCTGACAATGATAAGATTAAAATTGTGTATGTGTTGACAAATATGTCATAAACTATTGATATGAATATCAATTACCTAATTTAATAATAATATTAATAAATTTATTTTCTGATATTAAAATTTCCCGACATAATTAAAATTGATAAAAAGTTTACGGTAATATAAGATAATAATTTATCATTAATTAATAAATTAATCATTAATTGTGATATAAATTTTAAAATGCCCAAAAAATGCAAATTTTATAATTTAAAATAAAATTTACAAAAATTTCCTATCAAATTTAGAAATACCAATTTCTTGTTTGAAAAATATTTGAAAATTTAGAATGAAAAACTGATATAATTTTTAAGAAATTTATTCATTTCAATTTTATATATTATGTATTAAAAAATTACAGATCATAAGATTAATTCAAATTTTCAAATCAAAATGCGACTTAAATATATATTATTCAAAAATTCTAAACTTAAAAACAGTCAATAAATTATGCGTCAAATTTAAATTTGAAAAATTAATTTAATCATTGATATATAATTCAAAAATTTAAACTTAAAAACGATTGGTAAGTTTTATCCTACCACCCATATCAATAAAAAAAAAAAATGATTTTATAAAATAAAATGAAAGATATAATTACAATTATTCATTGATTATCCATTTCCTTTATCAATAAATATTAACGATGGCAAATGCTAAATTTATTGTAACACATATAAATTAATTACTTTCCAATAATATAGCATGGCAATGCTTTCGTGGATTAAATTCGAATTATAAAATATAAAATTTAAAAATTCAAAGTTTTATTCTCATAAAAATTTATTGCATTTTATCACAAAATCATTATCATCGTTTGATTAGTTTTATATGCAACGAAACTAAATTTTTTATTTTTTCATTATAATTAATTTCTATTTTCTTGCCTGATACTACTGGAAGTGAGTAATTAACCCAAAGATATAATTAAGTACCTAAAGTTAATTGAATTTAGAAATAAAATCAAATCAAGAATGATAACAAATATATCAAATTTGGGAACGAAAAAAATCGAACAAACTATTACTGACGAATTGATATAATTGATAAATTTCGAGTTGAATGATTGTTTAGAATTATGCATCTAATATAATCCTAAGTGATTAACAAATTTTCTTCAATGAATTTATTATTTAGCATTTTAAACAAACAGATATTTTAAAATAATATTATGATATAATTTTATGATTAGCAAATTAAATGTTTTGAATTAAACCTGAAATGATACCCGAACTGATAAATCAAATATCCTAAAATTAAACCTGAGATGATAATAAGCCAAATATTCTAAAAGCAAACCTGAAATGATACCCGAGTTAATGAATTAAATATCCTAAAATTAACCTAAAATGATAATTGAACTAATAAGTCAAATACCTTAAAATTAAATCTGAAATTATAGTTAAGCTAAAAAGTCAAATGTCCTAAAATTAAATCTGAAATGGTACTCGAGTTAATAAGCCAAATATTCTAAAATTAAACCTGAAACGATACTCGAGTTAATAAGCCAAATATTCTAAAATTAAACCTGAAATGATACTCGAGCCAATAAGCCAAATATTCTAAAATTAAACCTGAAATGAATTTGATACAACAATTGGCAAATTAACAACTCTACTCTGGTTAATAAATCAAATTTTTTTTGACTCAAAACTTTATATTAAATGAATTCAGTGCAAGTGAACTAACTTTCTATCTATTAAAATATTTAATATTCGATTTTAAACAAATCAAAAAAATAAAAGGAAGAAGCCAAGAAAAGGTGAAAGGTTTCAATCAATATATATATATATATATATATATCGAGATTATAATTACATATTATAATTTTTTTTTGGAGAAAAATTTCTAATTAAAATTATTTCTAAAATTATTCAGCGAATTTACTAAGCATTCATCAGATCGATTTATTGATTTTAGTGATAATAATGAATAATATAGGGTTGTATATTTTTAAACTGATAATTTCATAATTTATCATGATTGATATCGTTCTAAAAATTATTAAATAAGAAAAATCAAAGTGGAAAATGATTTTTTAAAAATGGTATATAAAAAGAAAAAAAGCAAAGAAATAATTTAACTAATTACAGTAGTAAATTACTGCTAATAATAGACGTAATTAAAATTGCTAATTAAGTACAATTAAACATATATCATTAATAATCATTGGTAAGGATACGATATAATTAGAAATCAATAGATTAATCTGGAAAAAATGAATTAGAAATCAATAAATTAATTGAAAAAAGTCAAAAAAAGAATTAGAAATCAATAAATTAATGAAAAAAAATCAAAAAAATTGAATTAGAAATCAATAAATTAATTGAAAAAAAGTCAAAAAAAACGAATTAGAAATCATAAATTAATGAAAAAAAATCAAAAAAATTGAATTAGAAATCAATAAATTAATTGAAAAAAGTCAAAAAAAATGAATTAGAAATCAATAAATTAATTGAAAAAAAATCAAAAAAATTGAATTAGAAATCAATAAATTAATGAAAAAAATCAAAAAAATTGAATTAGAAATCAATAAATTAATTGAAAAAAAGTCAAAAAAATGAATTAGAAATCAATAAATTAATTGAAAAAAGTCAAAAAAAACGAATTAGAAATCATAAATTAATGAAAAAAATCAAAAAAAGAATTAGAAATCAATAAATTAATGAAAAAAAGTCAAAAAAAACGAATTAGAAATCATAAATTAATGAAAAAAAATCAAAAAAATTGAATTAGAAATCAATAAATTAATTGAAAAAAAGTCAAAAAAAATGAATTAGAAATCAATAAATTAATGAAAAAAATCAAAAAAATTGAATTAGAAATCAATAAATTAA
This sequence comes from Dirofilaria repens, assembly GCA_008729115.1. Lineage (NCBI taxonomy): Eukaryota > Metazoa > Nematoda > Chromadorea > Rhabditida > Onchocercidae > Dirofilaria > Dirofilaria repens. Next base: position 80,097 of record SNRZ01000194.1, read on the forward strand.
TGAAAAAAATCAAAAAAATTGAATTAGAAATCAATAAATTAATTGAAAAAAAGTCAAAAAAAAAGAATTAGAAATCAATAAATTAATGAAAAAAGTCAAAAAAATTGAATTAGAAATCAATAAATTAATTGAAAAAAATCAAAAAAACGAATTAGAAATCAATAAATTAATTGAAAAAAAGTCAAAAAAAGAAGAATTAGAAATCATAAATTAATGAAAAAAAATCAAAAAAATTGAATTAGAAATCAATAAATTAATTGAAAAAAAGTCAAAAAAAAAAATTAGAAATCAAAAAAAAAAAAAAAAAGAAAAAAACGAATTAGAAATCAATAAATTAATGAAAAAAAAAATCAAAAAATTGAATTAGAAATCAAAAATTAATTGAAAAAAAGTCAAAAAAAAAAATTGAATTAGAAATCAATAAATTAATTTGAAAAAAAAGTCAAAAAAATTGAATTAGAAATCAATAAATTAATTGAAAAAAAGTCAAAAAAAATTGAATTAGAAATCAATAAATTAATTGAAAAAAAGTCAAAAAAATTGAATTAGAAATCAATAAATTAATGAAAAAAGTCAAAAAAACGAATTAGAAATCAATAAATTAATTGAAAAAAAGTCAAAAAAAACGAATTAGAAATCAATAAATTAATGAAAAAAATCAAAAAAATTGAATTAGAAATCAATAAATTAATTGAAAAAAAGTCAAAAAAAACGAATTAGAAATCGATAAATTAATGAAAAAAAATCAAAAAAATTGAATTAGAAATCAATAAATTAATGAAAAAAAGTCAAAAAAAATGAATTAGAAATCAATAAATTAATTGAAAAAAAGTCAAAAAAAACGAATTAGAAATCGATAAATTAATGAAAAAAATCAAAAAAATTGAATTAGAAATCAATAAATTAATTGAAAAAAAATCAAAAAAATTGAATTAGAAATCAATAAATTAATTGAAAAAAAGTCAAAAAAATTGAATTAGAAATCAATAAATTAATTGAAAAAAGTCAAAAAAAACGAATTAGAAATCAATAAATTAATTGAAAAAAAGTCAAAAAAATTGAATTAGAAATCAATAAATTAATTGAAAAAAAATCAAAAAAATTGAATTAGAAATCAATAAATTAATTGAAAAAAAGTCAAAAAAATTGAATTAGAAATCAATAAATTAATGAAAAAAAATCAAAAAAATTGAATTAGAAATCAATAAATTAATTGAAAAAAAGTCAAAAAAATTGAATTAGAAATCAATAAATTAATTGAAAAAAAGTCAAAAAAATTGAATTAGAAATCAATAAATTAATTGAAAAAAAGTCAAAAAAAACGAATTAGAAATCAATAAATTAATTGAAAAAAAGTCAAAAAAACGAATTAGAAATCAATAAATTAATGAAAAAAAATCAAAAAATTGAATTAGAAATCAATAAATTAATTGAAAAAAAGTCAAAAAAAATTGAATTAGAAATCAATAAATTAATTGAAAAAAATCAAAAAAATTGAATTAGAAATCAATAAATTAATTGAAAAAAAGTCAAAAAAAACGAATTAGAAATCAATAAATTAATTGAAAAAAATCAAAAAAATTGAATTAGAAATCAATAAATTAATTGAAAAAAATCAAAAAAATTGAATTAGAAATCAATAAATTAATTGAAAAAAAAGTCAAAAAAACGAATTAGAAATCGATAAATTAATGAAAAAAATCAAAAAAAATTGAATTAGAAATGATAAATTAATTTAAAAAAAAGAATTAATAAAATATTCCAATTCTCTTTCAATCTTTCCATATGAATTTTCAAAAATTTAATAATTCAAATTTTTTTTTCCCAAAATTCTTCTTCCAACGAATATAAGAATATTATTATTGGGTAACATTTTTTTTTTTTAATTACTTAAATTTTTGCATAAAATTAAAATTTATCGAACAAAAATAAATTAAATTTTATGTTAGTTTTCTTAAAAAAAATGTATGAGAGAAGGACGCAAAATAGATAATAAAGAAATCGCAATTCTTGCGATTTCTCATCTAACCGATCGCTTGTGTCGCTTATGTCGCATGTCGCAGAAACTAAACTATTATTATGCAAATTTTTTTTTTTTTTTTACCTCTAAGGAAATTTTTCAATTGTTGATAATTGTGAGAATTGGTTTTTTTTTGTTGGTAATATTTCAATCGATCTAATTATCATCCATTTCATGTCTGTCCGATTCTCATAGATGGATGGAAATACTGTCAATCATTATTTTATGTATAAAAGTTAAACTTCAATTATAGCTCAACGATTAAGGCAATGACCTTTGACACTATGCAAATTATATATTATTCACTTAAAGTTATTATAGTTGAAATTTAAACTTTTTATTGTAATACTCAATTTCTAAAATAGATTTTAATTTATTAATGAATTAGACTTTATTAATCATCCCTGCATCATTTAATATTTTAAAAATGATAAATTTAATAATATTAACACTTCGACAGTAATAGTATTTGATCACTTATCATTATATCATTGATATTCCCTTTTTTTTTAAATTATTTTTATCTCTCTGATAAGAAAGAATTATTTCAGCAATGTTATCAATTAGGATAAAATTTACCATCAAAATTATTATTTCATATTATTTTATTTAACATTTAATTTAATAGTACATTTCCTTACAAGTGTCATTCTTGAAAAATGAAACAAAAGAAGAAATATTTGTAAATTAGAAAATAAAAAAATTTTTAATTTAAAAAAAGAAAATAAAAAAAAATTAATTTGATAAGAGCTAATCTTAATTCCTTTCTTTTTTCTAATTTAAAAATTTCAAATAGTTTGCTTATCATTAAGAAAAATTGATAAGATAAAAATCAAATCAAATTTATTTCTATATGTAAAAAATAAGCATATATGAGATAATAATAGGAGAAAATATTTTGGAAATATTTTTAATTGATGGATCATTTTTAAATGAAAAAAAAGCAGATGAAATTAAGTTAAACAAATGTTTTAATATTTATAGCTATTTTTAATTATTTGTAATTCGATTTTTAATTATTCAATTTTAGAGCAAAAACTTTTATGCAGAGTCTTACTTATAGCTATTTTTAATTATTTATAATTCGATTTTCAGTTATTCAATTTGAAATTGAATAATTAGTAATGTTTTTATCCGCAAAAGTTTTTATATGGAAAAAGGAAAAATAATTTTCATTCCAATTTTAGAGGAGTATTTCTTATTATTTGAAATTGAATAATTAGCAATTTAATATTTGAAATTAAATAATTAGTAATTTAATATTTTAAATTGAATAATTAGTAATTTAGTACTTGAAATTGAATAATTCGTAATTTAATATTTGAAATTGAATAATTATTGATCGAATTGCAGAAAATATGCTTCAATATTTCAATCAATAAATAATAAAAAAAAGAAATTTTATTTATTTAAGTAATTCTTGCAAGGAAGTGAGAAAAAAAAAGGAAATAATAAAAATAATCGAAAATTACAAGAAATGTAAATTTATGAGAAATTTTCAAAAATATTGCGTAATCGAAATTTTAATTATAATCTAATAACATACCTTTTCCATTTATACAACTAAAAATACAGGTAATAAGACTTTATCTTATCATATCAAAGAATGTATTTGAATTTTTATCATATCAAAGAACATATTTGAATTTTTTATCATATCATAGAACATATTTGAATTTTTTATCATATCATAGAACATATTTGAATTTTTATCATATCATAGAACATATTTGAATTTTTTATCATATCATAGAACATATTTGAATTTTTTATATATAAAGAAATATTTGAATTTTTTATCATATCAAAGAACATATTTGAATTTTTTATCATATCATAGAACATATTTGAATTTTTTATCATATCATAGAACATATTTGAATTTTTTATTATATTAAAGAATATATTTGAATTTTTTATCATATCATAGAACATATTTGAATTTTTTATCATATCAAAGAACATATTTGAATTTTTTATTATATTAAAGAATATATTTGAATTTTTTATCATATCAAAGAGTATATTTGAATTTTAACTTAAAAAAAGAAGGTGTCAGATGATTACGAAATGAAATTATGATAGTTGAAGTATAGAAGTTTTATTTAAAACAACAATATCTCGACAAACAAAATTCTCATTCAAGCCTCTTCAACTATTTTAATCTTTTCGCCGTTCAAATAGTTGACAAAAAAAAAAAGACGAGAATTCTCGAGATTCAAAAGATTCGATTTCTTGATGCTTCGTTATATATATATATGTAAAACAGACATGATATTTATTTTTCATAGATTGAAATTTAAAAAAAAAGGACAAGATTTATTGAAAATAGTTTGGATATAACTGATGAACGAACTGAATCATCTGATCTATGAGATTCCAGGATGATTCATTAAATTAATATGATAGCTAAGAATATGAGCAAAAAAATCATGAAATATGCAAATTTATTCCTTAGAATACATCCGAATTTCATAAATTATGATCAAAAAAAATGATAATAATAAAAAGTATGATAGGTTGATAATATGATAATAATAAAAAGTATGGTAGTTTGATAATATTTTCTGATAACAATATATTTTGCAATGATCATAATTATAATAATGATAATAATGGTGATGAGCATAATGAATAATTAATCATGGTAATAATAATAATGAGCAATTAATAATGATAATATTAAGCAATGTTATGATAACAAACGAATAGCAATGATTAACAAATGATAAAAATAGTATTAGCAATGATAATGCGAAATAATACTGACAATAATAACAATGATAATGATATGAAATTGAAAATGATATTGTAAATCATATCAACAAATGTATATCATAAATTATAAGAAAATGAACAGATAAATGTGATATGATATGACAAATGGAAAATGATAGAATATATATGAACGAAATTAGATTAGTTTTATTAGCTATAAATGTTTGCTCAACCTTTTCACATTCGAGATTTTCATTGCTTGGAAAAACTAACAATAAAGATAAATAAGCCAACAATAAACAGCCGTAATATGACTAAACTATAAGAAAATGATAATCTTGACCTTTGACCTGTTGGAAATAATTTGCAAAATTTATTCAACAACGAATCATGTTATAAGTGCATTTGGCTAAAAATGTAAACATATGAATCAGTTGAGTTTTTTTTTTTCCATGGATAATATCGGCGAGAGTGCAAATCGAGAATTTTATTATCAAATTGTTATGATATGTAAACCTTCGCTATTCTCGACAAAAACTTTCTTATTTAAAAAAAAGAAACAAATCGAGAATTGAAATGCATGATATGTAGAGCTCTTCTCGAGGAAACTTTCTAGCCAAATGGAAATTGAAATTTAATTTTAGCATATAAAAAAAAAAGAAAAATGAAAAAAGGAATTCGTAAATTCTTTATTAATATCATTTTAATTAATTCATTACTAATATCAGTTTATTAATTTAATAATTATTATCATTATTAAATTAATTAATAATGAAATGAAATTTTAAATTCCCAATTCTTCCGTCTCATTTTCAATTCATAAATTTGATATTAATCAGTTTGCTGGAATAATGAATTGATAAACATTTTGATTGCGACAATATTTATAATACTAATAATAGTATATATGTTAATGATGATAGTGATGATAATAATAATAATAACATGGTAATGATAATAATAGTAACAATAACAATATTAATAATAATAATAATAATAATAATAATAATAATAATAATAATAATAATAATAATAATAATAATAATAATAATAATGATAATAGTAATAATCCGTTCTCAATCCATGAATTTAGTATTAATTAATTTAATAAAACAATGGATTAAATTTGAATCATTCTCATTGCAGCAATATAATAACAATAGTATGTGTCATGATGACGATGATAATGATGATGATAACAATAACAATAATAGTGATAATAATAATAATAAGCTGTGTAAACGAGAATGTTGATGTTTATCGTCATTTTACGATTTTGTTTATGAAAAGCATTCCCGTCTCATTTTGGAAGGAAATTAATAGTTGAAACAGAAGGGAAGGGATCATTAAATGAAATTGAGAAAGAGAGAGAGACAGAAAGATAGAGAGAGAGAGAGAGAGAGAGAGAGAGAGATGGAATAGAGGAGGAGGAAAAAGAGGAGGGAATTAAATTGAAACTACTAGTAGTAGTAGTAGTAGTAGTAGTAAAAGGTTAGATAAATTGTAGAGTATGTAAGTACTTGGAAAATCATTTCAATACATGATGATAGGCTAATGGGAGAATGGAAATGTCCCCCCTCTGTCACCATATGTGACAGGAATATAGCATTCGTCATCGAGACTCATCGAGAGTACGCAATCAGCATGACCCCAAACATACTAACTACTACTAAATGATGCAATTGAACTATTTTGCTAATCTATTATTCAACCTTAAAATCTTTGTCACTAGCCACCATCTTTGCATATTAAAGTGTAATTAGAAATTAAATGATCATTTCTTGACTTAATCAGATAGATATATCATTTATTGATATGATATCGGAAACTTTTTATAATCAATCCTATTTGCATTAAAAAAGATAATCAGAATTATCAATCATCAATAATCATTATGATTTAATTTATCAAGTAGATTTTAACGTTTACTGATATCATATCGATATTCAAATATCGTTCGTTTTTAGTCAAATTTAAAACTTTTACAATCAATCTTATTTTACAATCAATGAATGATCAGAAATATGAATGAGTCATCACGATTAATGTAATGAATAAATTGAATAGTTTACTGATAAATTGAATAGTATATTGATATGATACGATATCAATTCAACTATGGAATTTTTTTTTTTTTGGACGAAAATAATTGCACTAATATCTAAAGCTTCTATTTAAGAAATAAAAAATAAAATAAAATAAAAATTGAAAATATAAATTTAGGGATTTTTGAAATAATTTAGCAACAAGCTATTATATTATCACGATAATTATATTATCACGATAATTATATTATCATGATAACTATATTATCATAAAATTTTAAAGTATATTAAGCTTTAAATAGATAACAGAAAGCATATGGTTTTCGGTGGCTTATTGTAGTTGTAAGATTTTAATGAGGTTGTAAATTATAGCCTCGAACAGGAAACAATTTAGATAGATTAATTAAGGATGAAAGAGAGAGAGAGAGAGGGAAAAAAGAGGGCGAGAGAGAGAGAGAGAGAGAAAGAGAAGTAAAATGAATACCGTAGAGAATTAACTTAAAATTGATCGGATCGAATTGAATGATACTTAAATATACAAAGGGCATACCGATTACTATCTTATTATTGTCATCATTATCATCATCATCATTATCATCATAATCATCATCTGTTGTTCAATCTGATCATTTATTTATATTTATCAAAACTCCGTACTTCCTGTATTTTCTCTTTTATCCTGCTCCTCCAATCATTTCTCTGCTATATCATTAATCAACACCATATTTTAATTCAATTTTAATCAGTTCAAATTCCAATATTTCAAATGATGCACTTGCAGAAGGAAATATAAACAAATATTTATGAATGATATTTTAATTCAATTTAATTTTAATCAATTCAAATTCCAATATTTCAAATGATGCACTTGCAGAAGGAAATACAAACAAATATTTATGAATGATATTTTAATTCAATTTTAATCAATTCAAATTCCAATATTTCAAATGATGCACTTGCAGAAGGAAATACAAACAAATATTTATGAATGAAATATCAATGAAATGATGCATTTAAATAAATTAAAAATGAAAAAAAAACGATTTTCAATATTTAAAGCAATCATTTTTGTATTGAAAATATGTAAAATATACGAAGATTTAACGCTTCAATGATTTCATTCATTTGATAATCGAATTGTTAAATATAAAATATACTAAATATATATATAAATATATATGATGAAATAAATGTACGAGAATGAGTAAATTAAAAATTAACCCAATTTTAAGAATATACATACTCTTACTCTCGATACTCTCGACATATGGGAAATTGAAATTTTTCGACGAGAAAGATTGCTAGGGAATAGAATCGCTTGTATAATTTGATAAGTTAAATATATTATTGATAATTGTTTGGAATAATCTACTCTCGACATATGGGAAATTGAAATTTTTCGACGAGAAAGATTGCTAGGGAAAATCTGAATTGCTTGTATAATTTGATAATTTGATAAGTTAAATATATTATTGATAATTGTTTGACAGACATTCTCTCTCTTTATTTGCGAACATTTTTAAGAAGCAAGTAAACAAGCATTTCTCAAAACTATTAGCAATACATCTATTATTATTATGTATGATGTTGTAAACAAGCATTTCGCATGCATTATGCATGCATTTATGCATGCATGCATTTTAAATAACTGTTTTGCAGTAAGTATGGAAATGAATGATTTGTTTAATACCTTTTCTCTCTCTCTCTCTTTCCCTCGCTCTCTCTCTCTTACTAAATAGTTATTTTTATAAAAGGTTAAATTGTTCAATTATAAATCAAAGGTCAAATGTTTAACAAGTTGAAACATATGGTGAACATCTTGCACAAATATGCTATTTCTTTTTGAAATTTAACAAAATGTAATTTATGCTATTAAACAGTTTATCCATATGTGATATATTATTTTACATGAAATGATTATTTGAAATTAATGATAAAAATAATTTACTGTCAAATTCTTTTTAAATTTATCATTTCCGATTAATACATTTGCAAAATTCCTCAAATCAAATTCTTCCAAAATTAACCATTTCCAATTAATATATTTATAAAATTTCTCAAATCAAATTCTTCTAAAATTAATCATTTCCAATTTAAAAAAAAATCAAGAAAAAACATTTTTTTTTTTAAAAAAATTTAATAGTTTTGAATCAATGCTTATGGAATTTTCGTTTTTTAAAAAAAAATTTTCCCAAACTTAGTCGAATTTTTCTTTTTTTCTAAAAATTAATCATCTCGAAATAATATTTATGGAATTTTCATATTTAAATAAAAAAAAAAAAAAAAACAAATAAATCAAAAATTGATATTACAAAAAAGAAATATTAGAAAATTTTTGCGAACACTTCGTTTAACATTTAATTTATTTATAATTTCCAAAAATAATAATACAAAAAAAAAAGAAAAAATTATTTTAATTATTTCCTTATTTTGAGAATAAATTTTCATAAAATTAGCATTATTTTGTCCTTCAGAATTGTCACTTTTTATCAATTAATTATATTCAAATTATTGCTATGAATGAAAAAAAAAAATACTTTTAATCATTTTTTATTGCATAATTACAGGACGATAAAATGATATGTATTATTGAGTAAATGAGTAAAAATTTGAAATTATATATTTTAAAAAAGAGAAAAAAGAGGAAAAAAAAATTACCCCATAGATCTCAAATGCAGTAATTTCACTCAAATTAGAATTTCTTCGTCATCTTCAATTTCCGGATCCGAATGATAATTTATGATAATAAAAATGTGGGAAGAAGAAGGGAAAAAAATATATTTTATCAAAAAAAGAATATCACAAATTTTTTGATAATTTTGTTTTATAAAAAATTCATTTCTTTTTTTTTATTCAAAAATTTTTAAAAATTTCATTTTCAATTTAATTTTTTCTTAATTTTATTTAATTTTATTTTTAAAAAGCTAAAATGAATTTTTAAAATTTTTTGAATTGAACAATGTTTTTAAGGCAAAAAAGAAGTGTAAAATTATTTTACAATTACAATAATTAATTCAAATCATCATTTCCAATAATTTTTTTTAATGGAATTAAAATTTGATAATTTCAATTCTTTTTTTCGATGAAATTTGGTAAGTCAATTCTTTTCCACTAAAAAAAAATTAAAAATTTAATTAATTTATTTAAAGAAAATTTGCCAAATTCATAAGATTTTGATACATTACCAATTTGAATTGGAATATCAAAAAATTGGAATATTAAAAAATCTTAGTTATAAATTCAAATAGATTCATTTATTTTCATTTATGAAAAGCAATTTAATTTTCACATTTAAAAAAGAAATTGAATAATCAATTAATGGAGAAATTAATTTTTACATAAAACTATTCGTAAGAAAATTAATCGATTTCAGTTTAGTTTACATTGATAATTTATCAAAAATTTAACAAACTTTAACAAATGTCTTTTTAAGTAAATCTACTACAAGTGATTAAAATGATAAATTTTACTGAAATTAAGTGTGATTAGGAATAGAATATGATGAGTAATCACCAGACAGATGTGACCAGCACTGTTTATTGTTGATATTATCCTTTGTCACTTATGAATATATCATTCCTATCTTTCCTACAGGCTATTTATTAGTTTGACCTAAATTTGAGCACATTTATAGTATTTCAAATATCAACGAAATAAAATAAAAAGTAATATGTATTTTTATTTAATTTTAAAATTAATATTTCTATTATGCAAAATATATATTTCGTAATACAATTGTTTAGTAGAAAAAAAATGAAATTTGTTTATTCATTTCTTATTTTAATTTATTAATTATTGAATTATGGTATTTTATATTTTCATAAAACGGAAAGGCCAATTAATAAGTGGCAAATATAAAAATTAAGATTCTTTTTATAAAATTAAATATTAAATGCTATAAATTGCAAATTGAAACTTGAAATAAAATGAAGAGATTTGTAAATCTTAGAGGTGATAATTTGATAAGTTGCCATATTGATGCAATGTGACATCAACATATATCAATCATGAATGATAATGATCTAATCATCTTTACTCCGATTTTATGATAACTATTAAATATATATATATATGACTGATATATATTATTTATTTAAAAATTTTGCAAATTTTGTGAAAAAATCGAAAAAATAAATTTAGTGATAACAAATATTATTTATGCATAATAAGTCGTTTAATTGTCAAGAATTCTCGACTATTTACGAATGTATCATTTTATCAGTAAATGATAATTCTTTCTTTTTATAATAAAGTATTATATTAAAAATGAAGGAAATAATTAGCAAATTTTTTCTCGCTGTTAAATAGTAATGAAAAATTACAAATAAAAATATTATTTACCTATTTCGAGAATGAAGAAAATTGCAATTATCCTTTATATTAATTAGTTATAGGTTGAAAAGAGAAATACAATTTTAATTTTTCTTTCACAATTATTTCAAAATTGCAATTAATCATTTACAGGAATTCTAAACTTAAAATTTTTCTTTGAAGTAATCATTAAATTTTCAATTCATTTTTCAAATGACATAAATAAGCCATTGATTTATTTTATAATTTTTAATTTTATAGTAAATATTAAATGATGTAATTAAAATGATAATTAAAAGAAATTAATTACAATTTAAATTTATGTTTATTTCAAAGAAACAAAGGATGTAGAAACTATGGAAATTGCCTTGTAAAAGTAAACAGAACGAAATAACTAAAACATTACGATAAACAATTCCATTACGGTAAACAATTCCATTACGGTAAACAATTCCTTAAGTTTGAAATTGAAATTTTTTTTTGTTGTTGAATTAAAAATGTTTTATGGAATGCTAAATAAATAGATAGAAATGTAGTATAAATTAGAATGCTAGACAAATAAGAGCAGTGTAATATGTAGTATAAATTAGAATGCTAGACAAATAAGAGCAGTGTAATATGTAGTATAAATTAGAATGCTAGACAAATAAGAGCAGTGTAATACATGTTAGAATGCTTGACAAATAAATGGAAATACAATATAGAAATTAGAATGCTAGACATAACAGGAATGTAATGTAAATTAGAATGATTAATAAAAAAAAATAGAAGTAAAATATAGAAATTAGAATGCTAGACAAATAATTTGAATACTAAACAAATAACAGAAATAGGATAAAATGGAATGCTAGTCGAATAACAGAAACATACATTTTCAAATGCTAAGTAAATATAAAAATACGATGTAAGTTAAAAGCTATATATCTAGACAAATAATAGCTAGACAAATAACAAAAACACAGGAACAGTAGAAATAATTAGATTACAGTAAAAGTTAAAATACTAGATAAGTGGTAGAAGTATATAATTTGGAATATTAGGCATATAATAAGAATACAGTATGATTTAAAATATTAAGTAGATAACAGAAGTATAAGTTGGAATATCAAGTATATAATAAAAATACAGTATAAGTTAATATTTTGGATAAATAAAAGAATACAGTATAAATCAGAATGCCAGAAAAACTGCAGGAATACGGTACGAATTACTATTTCTCGAATTAAAATTAATTCACAATTCGTAAGATAGAACGTTAAAGGTAAATAAGCTTTTTGTTAAGTAATAAGTAAACATATTTGAGTTTGATGATTTCAGCATAAATATCGCTTGATTGCCCTCTGACCTTTTTGTTCATTAATTGTTAAAATTTTTCGAAACAAATTATCATTCATACTGAGAGTAAATCATCATATATCGATATTCTAAATGTTAGAAAATTTAATAATTAATTAGCATAAAAAAGCATTGTATTTTTTTAAATTTTTTTTTAACTGCCAAAATATTTCGAATGTTTACTTTGAAATTTTAAAATTTATTGCTTAATATTAATCGTCAATTTCTTCAATCGTCAATTTTAATAATTTTTTATAAATTTTGAGAAAAATAATAAAATTTTGAGAGGTATGAAAGTTTCACTTAACATTTTAATTTCCATTAATTATGTACATATTTTCTTTTAAGTTTTAAGAATAGTTAATTTTTTTCTTTTCTGTTTTTTAGAGATATATATTTAAGAATAGTTAGTTTGTTTTTAGAGAAAATTTTGATTAATGATATATCCTTAAGTTAGGAATAGTGAATTTTTATTTTCTGTTTTTAAGTTTAGGAAAAATTTCTGTTTTTTTAGAAAAAGAATAATTAATTTTTTCTTTTCTGTTTTCAATTCATTTTTTTATAAAAATATTAATTAATTGAATTTTTTTTTCTTATTCGAGAAATAGGAATTAAAATTTGAAATCAAAAAGAAAAAAAGCAAAATATGCTATTTTTAAAAAAGTAAAAAAGACAAAATTTGTATAATTCAATTAATATAATTTTCTCTCTTCCTATTGCTAAATTAAATTAATTTGTATTTGAATGAATGTGAAAGAAAAAATTAATTAAAATGACGGAAAGGTTAAAAGGAAAAAAGTAAAAGTAAAATTTATTGATGCAATTCGTTGAATTTAATTGAATTTTACGATAATTTTTCTTAGAAAAAAAAGTAAAAAAAAATTAAAAAATAGCAATAATGTGGTAATTTTGGCGATAAAATAATTATTCAAAATAAATGAAATTTTATTTTTTGAAAAATTTGAAATGCAAAATAAAATTTGAATACCAATAGGTACCAATTGGTATGGAATTTTTGATAAATATTAAAATATTTTAATTTCTTTTTCTAATTTTTTTTTTTAATAAAATTAACAACTAATGGAAGGGTATGATGAAAAGGCTAAAATTTAAAATGTATAAAATTAATGTTTTAACGGTTTTAAAATTCATATGAATTCTGGGATAATGATCGTTTTAAAAAAAAATATTTAAAAATTTCATCTTATTTTTTTTTCTAATTTTTCCTATTCTTATTTTGTTATATTTTTTAAATATAAAATTTGTATAATGAAAGTATGAAAAAGTTATGGTAAAGTAATGCTACGTACGAAATTATATTTTTGATAAATTTAAAGTGTTAAATAAAACAGATCAAATGAAAATTTTCGAAAAATATTAAAATATTTCAACTTTTTCCCATTTCTATTTTACCGTATTTTTTTATTTCAATTTTTTCCTGTTTCTATTTTACCGTAATATTAGTAATGAAGGAAGTATAGTAAAAGATTAAAAAAAAATAATGATAAATGAAAAAATGAATAGAAATGATAAATGGTCGTAAAACCATCTGTAATAGTGGTTTCTTAAATTATAAGCGATGTGAGATGATACAGTATTATTATCATAACATTATTATGCAAATGAGATCAATATCATATTCTCTATGGAATTGAAAAATCATTCACTGATTAATAGCACAATTGGTCTCATCGATAACAGTAATAATAAAATATTGTATATAATACATAAATACAATACTACTATTACTATTGATACTACTGTATTCACTGTATTCATTGCTATACTAACTACTATTGATATATTGTATTACTGTTACCAACATCACCGTAATAGTATACTGCTACTGTATTATTGTTACTAACACTGTAAAAGAAGAATACGATATGATAATTACTGTTGCTTGCAAAAAATTATAAATTTAAATTTAGTTTTGCTAAAATAGAAGTAAAAAAGATTGTAAAAGGAAGGGATTGGAAGGGAGAAGGACCATTAATACTACTGTAATAGTATACTGCTACTGTATTATTGTTATTAATACTAAACTGTAAAAGAAGAATAAGATACGATAATTGCTATTGCTTGCAAAAAGTTATAAATTTAAATTTAGTTTTGCTAAAATGGAAGTGAAAAAGATTGTAAAAGGAAGGGATTGGAAGAGAGAGAAGGAAATCAATAAAAATCAAAACATCGAAAATAAAATGGAATGGCACAAATTTGAATGAATGAAAAAATGAATATGTAATGAAAATTTTGGCAAAAGCTAAGAGGGCAAGGAAAAAAAAGAGAAATAAAAGCAAATTGAAAGAGAAAAATTGAAAATTTTGCTTAAATTTTTGCAATTGTATCAAATGTTTTAGTCGATTTTTCATTTCTTTTTAGAATTCTAACCATCAAAATATCATTACTGATAATTCTATTTTTGCTAATATCACTGATAATTTCATTTTAATTTACAATTAATCAAATAAAATGTATTAATTATTGAATAGAAAAAAAAAAGAATTGATTTTTGATAGATCAGAAAAAAAAAAAAAAACAATTGAAAGAATCAAACATAAAACAATAATAATAAGGGACACATATCAACTGGGCCAGAACAGAATGTAATCATTGTTATCTTATTATCGCTTATTGCTATCATTATTGTTGTTGATGTTATTGTTATCGTTCCTAATGATATCGTTGTTACTGTTATTGTTATCATTTCTAATGCTATTGTTGTTAAATGCTACTGTTACATTATTATTGTTATCGTTATCGTTATCACTGCTATTGTTGTTGTGTTGTTGTTGTTGTTATTACTGTTATAAATTATTTATTTTTATTATTCATACTGTTATTATTGTTATTGTTACTATTATTATTATTATTGTCATCTTGCCTATTACTTACTGCTATTTGTTGCAATCTACTGATAAAAATAATCTCATTTCACACTCTCGGAAGAATTAATTATTTTATTGCTGATTATTTAACTTATCAAATTTTTCTTCTCTCCCTCTCTCTCTCTCCTCTCTCTCTCTCTCTCTCTCTCTTCATCATGAAATTGAAAAAATCGATTCGAAGAAATGATAAATCACAAATAAAATTTGATAATTGAAAAAAAAAAGCACATTTGAAATTTGACACTACTAATTAATCACTTTTTTTTGCATAATACAAGAAAAGATATTATCGATGCGGGAAATTGGCTGAGCTATAAAATTTTATCGATCTCGGACCAAAATTTTATATCTTTTTTTTTTTCTTTGCTATACAAAATTTAATCAATGTTCTCGAGAAATAGGGAAGTGATTTTTAATTAGATAATTAAGTGTCAATCCATTTATTTGCTACTTTTAACGATCGTTTTTTTTATGCTAATTTTTTCCTTATGAATAATTATTATATAAAATTTAATTACTAGTCATGCAGCAAGTATTTATATGCTAATTTGATATCAAAAAGAAAAGACACAAATGGCGTATAATTAATAAAAATTAAATTATTCAAATTGGAAAATGTCAAGAAGTAAATTTGTTGCTATTTGATTGTACAATTTTTGCAGAATTTTAAATGTTTAATTGAATTTTCAAAAAAAAAAAAATTTGAAAGAGAAGAAAAATTTGCTTAAAAATAAATTAATTCATTGATTGTACTAGCATAAATTTTATTTTGGTATTAATTATTAATTGAAGTAATAAATTTGATTAATGATATGATATCCAATAATGCTACTAGCTTTGTAGCTAATATTTTGATAACAAAAAAAAAAAACTTGCATTAACTAAACTGATTTCAATCAAATTTTATTCAAAATAATTTCAAATATTTTTAAAATTTTGCTGGATCAAGATTTAGAAAAAATCTTGAAATTAAATAATTAATTAATTAATGGAAGATATGAATGATAAATAGAATTATTAACAAAGCAAAATTGGATGTTCGACAAAGACAGTAATCTAATTAATTGTTGAAGTAAAATTTTCGTGGAAATTTCAAATATTTAATCAAATCTTCGTAAAAGATTGATAAAATTAAGCGAAAGAAAATTTATTGGAGAATAAATCAGTTAATTACTATTTTAACAATTAATTAATAATTAAATAAATTAAAATTTTATCGATCAAAGTCACTTATTTCTCGCACATTAATTTCATTATAATTTAATATAAAAAATTAAATTTGTATCGCAAAAAATAAAAATTAAAATATTTCAAATATAAATTAATATTTCAAATATAAATTTCAATTATTGATTTTTACTTCTAAATTTAATTTATTTTTTTGCATCGAAAATATTCTGATCACCAAAAATATTTCCGATTATCGAAAATATTTCGGTCATCGAACACATTCCGATTATCGGAAATATTCCGATCATCGAACACATTCCGATCATCGAACATATCCCGATCATCGAACATATCCCGATCATCGAACATATCCCGATCTCGAACATATCCCGATCATCGGAAATATTCCGATAATCGGAAATATTCCGACTTTGCAAATATGAGAGATTGCAATGAATTTCTGGCAGTTATTTGAAAATGCAAAATTTAAAAAATTTCTAAAATTGACTAAAAATATTTTGAAACAATTGAAGCAAATAAGTTTAAAAAATGCAACTTAGAGCATTGTCCTTATGGACTTCTTGTCAATGTTAAATGCTATATAAGCATTTCGGGAAATATATCTTTTTTTGTTTATTTTTTTATCAAAAAAAGAAAGCGAAAAAAAATCGAGACTGCGTCGAGACTAAGATTGACATGCATATTATGGAATAGCAATGATATTTAACTTGCATGTTACAAGTCTCGCATGCCATGCAGCATGCAGGGAATATATTAAATATTTTCAAACAATTCTTGCATTCGATATGCTGCATAAATAAGCATGCAAAATATGCATGCATCATTGCTGTAATATATTTGATAAATTCTATGCATTAAAAGATAATGGCAAATGTCGAAAGTAATATAAGAAGAAGTATTAAAACAATCAATGTATTATTGATATCAGCTGTTCATTATCATAATGAAAGCTAAGTACCGAACATTGGTTATTTATATGCTTCAATGATAATCCACTTATAAATTATAGTTAATATTTCGATTGATCATTTCTTATAAATTTATTAGTGATAAAGAAATTGTTTATTTATGCATCTTATTTCACATTCGCACATTTTTAAAAGCAAGTAATTATTTAGTATTTGCATTTAATTCATTAACTTAATAACTCATTATCAATTAATAAATAATTCATCCATTATTCGATTTTGATTATCAATTACAAGTATTTATATTAATCGTATTTTTTCTAGTAGAATCTACAATTATAACTGTTTGCAATAAATAAAAAAGTAATTAAGATGATAGGTAAATGAATTCAATTAGATAATATGTGTATATATTAAAGATAATGAATGAATTCAATTACTGATTAATGATTAATCTATTCTGACTATTGTCACAAATAGCTATATTACTATGTTTCGATTAATTCGATTTCACTTTTGCTAAAAAGTTATCGATTAATCTATTTTAGTTATTATTACAAATATCTTTATCAGTAACATTTTTCCACGGAAAATAATACATAAGTATTAAATTTTGTAATGAAAAAGTGTGATAATATTATCATAAATGATAAATTTACACCAATTAAAAAAAAATTTAATTTTCCTTAATGATTAAATAATTTTCCAAAATTTACAATTAAAAAAAAAGAAGCAAAAATTGAAAAACTGATAAGAAAAAAAAATGAATAAATTTATCAAACTATGCATTTAATCAATAAAAGAATAAATTTGTGAGAGAAGAATATAACCAATTTATTAGCATTTAAAATGATAAAAATAACAATCAATTAGAAATAAGCAATTTTTTTTCAAAACTGATAATCAGTAATTATCATTTTTCCTAAATTAAAATTTCAACTTCATCGCTTTAGTTAAAATATTGTAATTTTATTTATTTATTTATGCATAAAATAATAAAGTGATAAAGGGAAGGGAAGGAAGGGAAATGAAAGTTTATTAAGTTGTATTTGGCATTACATTCTATTTACATTAAGTTTGAAATCATTTCTCGAGAATTGCTCCCTGAATGAATTGTTGGAGGAGGAAATAGGCGTACCGGAAGAATGACAATTCATATTTGCGCATATTTGCATGCATGAAAGATAAGATAAGATAAATAATGGAAATTGTTGAATTTAAATTTTTAAAATTAATTTCAGAATTAGACAAAATCATTTTTAAATTATCAAATTTTCGCCATAGCTTTGTTATATTAATCAAATTTTAGATGAAATTTAAGCATTGCATTGAATTTTTAACATTTCAATTTTTCACTTACTTTTATAAAATTTCATATTAATATTATTGAATTTTGTCATCAAGGCCAATTTAGGTTTAGATTTGTATCAGAAATTAAATATTTAACATTTATTTCAGTAGTATTTATCATTTACTGATAAGCAGAATTTTTATTTGTAAAATAAAAATAATTTTAAAATTTAATTTGACATTTGACATTTCATCAAATTCATATTTAAACTTTCAATAACAAACACTTTTGTCATTGTCAAGAGTAAATTTTTATAAATAATCTAATGTATGATAATATATATATATTTAAAAAATTATCATTCATTGATAATAATTTTTAATGATTAAAAATGAATAAGTTGATTAGTTAAATGATAATTTTCAAATTGTACGTACTCATTTTGAAATTACTTTTATGGCTGATGACCTAAATTTCATTAAAATATATCATATATTGTACTAATTAATTAGTGCTGATTTTATCTTATAATTTCCATCATAAATATTTAGGTTATCATCACTATGATATTAAGATAAAATTTATCAACACTCAACTAACCTATAAATAATTTAAATGCAACTTTTAAATTGAAATCTCAAAATTTTTGAGACTTAAAAAAATTTTAAAAATGGGAAATTATCAAATAATATATCTATAAAAATTCATCGAATTGTATTTAAATGTGTAATATATTAAAAATTTTATAATAAAAGATATCATATTTTATAAATCAGAATTTAATTAATTAATTACTCATTCTTACTGCATAGTGTTAAAAGAATTTTTAAAGCAAAAAAGCATAAACATTTAATATTTCAAAAATATGCAAATTAATTAATTGGCAAAATTTACAATTAATCGATAAATTGAATGTGATAGTTTTGATTTTATTAAATTAGCATTGCCAATTTAAACTTAGAATTTATATTTGCTCTCCCGCTTCATCAAGATTAATGGGATATTCCGGGAATTCAATATGCATAGTCTTGATGTTGTGAATTTCAATTTGAAATGCAATTGATAAAAATTGATTAAATATTTATTAATTAAATGATACCAAATTATCAAGATCAACAAAATTCATTTCATATCATTACGGATAATGGATTGAATTAAAGTTAGAATATGATGAAGAACTACTATATCATTAAATGAAATTAAAATTATTAAACAAACCAATGCTCCAAAAAAAAAATATTCCAATTTAATGAATTGAAAATAAACAAACAAATAAAGCAAAAAAAAAAGAGTGATGAATGATGATTATTATTCATTATCAATTATTCATTATCAATTATCATTATTATTATTTGATAAATTGTTAATCGTTGAATACCATTACCTGTAATAATATCAATTTTAACAAATTACAAACTTTTATTAAATCAAAAATTTAAAATAAAAAAAAAAATGAAATTTAAATATTTATTTATCTAATGAAAGAAAAAAGAAATTTTAATTAACAAAAAAAAAAAAATTAAATACTAAAACCAAAAAATTTCATAAAAAAAAAATTCAACAAACCATAACAAATTATCAGTTCATTAACAAAATCATCAATGATGATGATGATGATGATGATGATGATGATGATGCTCAGTATCATCATCATGATGATGATGATGTTCATGGGTATCAGGAGGTATTGTTGTTGTTGTTGTTGCTTCTGCTGTTGTTGTTGCTGCTTCTCCTGTTGTTATTGTTTCTGTTGTTTCCTGAACTTCAGGTATCGTGGTATTAGTAGCGGTAGCATTTGTAGCAATTATTGTATCAGTCTGGTTTGTTGTTTCACCTACACCAACTTGACGTAGTTTCACCACTCTTGGTTCATTCTCATCAGTTGCAGTATCATCTGTAACTGATGTTACTGTTGTTGGTACATCTTGTTCAGTTTCGGTAGCATTAGTACCGCTATCCTGCTGTTCCGCGACAATACCAATATCTAATGCCGGTTCATCGGTTGCTTGCTAAAAAAAGAAAAGAAAAGAATAATCTTTAATGTTTTATTTTTCTTCTAAAAATTTTTTATTACTAAAAAAAAAAATTCCAAATTAATATATAAACAAATATCTGTGTATATTTAAATAATCTCTTATCACAAATAAAATAATCTCTTATCATAAATAATCTTATCATCTGAAAATATATTAAATTATGTAACAGACATACCGCTGAAGCAATGCAAATTGTGATGAAGATCAACGAAAATATATATGCCATCGAGAGAAGCTAACTTCAAAATTGATCAAATTTTTTAATTCAATTCTTAATTTGCTAAAGATTATGCAAATAAGGAGGGAAAGAGAGGGAGAGAAAAAAAAGACGTTATCTTTTTAAAAAAGATTTATCATAACAAAATTATTTATTATTCAAATGAAAATTATCATTGTTAAAATTGATCATTTAATGATAATTTTTATAATAAAATTTTATGCTTAATTTAAACTATAATATTCAAATTAATTAATTTCAGTTTAATTTATAGGTTTTTTTAAATGAAAAATGAAGGGAAGGTTAAAGGTTAAAAATATATATATATATGCATATGATATTGATATTTTTCTTCAAATAACCCGTAACATTGATAACAAATATTTAGGATGAAGTGAAGATTGTTGGAAGGAAAGTAAATGCTCAATGAAAATAAGGTCAGCTGATAAGTGGACTATTCAACCGAATGACCCTTTGTTTGTTGTTGCAAATGAAAGATGATGGTCAATCGTTGGTGATTGGTAATGGCATAGTGAATAATAATTGAAGGACATTTGCTCATTGACCGATATGATGGATGAAAATATCCAACTCCGCCTTATCTCTGTCTTGTTTATTACAATTGGTCAAGGATAATAGCCGATCGATAATATATATCGATAAATGTCCGGGAAGTCCAATGAAATAAGCAAAGCAACTTGATTGTTATCAGCCTACATTGTTTATCACAATGGTCAAGGATAATAGCCGATCGATAATATATATCGATAAATGTCCGGGAAGTCCAATGAAATAAGCAAAGCAACTTGATTGTTATCAGCCTACATTGTTTATCACAATGGTCAAGGATAATAGCCGATCGATAATATATATCGATAAATGTCCGGGAAGTCCAATGAAATAAGCAAAGCAACTTGATTGTTATCAGCCTACATTGTTTATCACAATGGTCAAGGATAATAGCCGATCGATAATATATATCGATAAATGTCCGGGAAGTCCAATGAAATAAGCAAAGCAACTTGATTGTTATCAGCCTACATTGTTTATCACAATGGTCAAGGATAATAGCCGATCGATAATATATATCGATAAATGTCCGGGAAGTCCAATGAAATAAGCAAAGCAACTTGATTGTTATCAGCCTACATTGTTTATCACAATGGTCAAGGATAATAGCCGATCGATAATATATATCGATAAATGTCCGGGAAGTCCAATGAAATAAGCAAAGCAACTTGATTGTTATCAGCCTACATTGTTTATCACAATGGTCAAGGATAATAGCCGATCGATAATATATATCGATAAATGTCCGGGAAGTCCAATGAAATAAGCAAAGCAACTTGATTGTTATCAGCCTACATTGTTTATCACAATGGTCAAGGATAATAGCCGATCGATAATATATATCGATAAATGTCCGGGAAGTCAATGAAATAAGCAAAGCAACTTGATTGTTATCAATATAATATGCTTACATTTTGCCTGTTAGCTTTAAATCAAATATATCAAAATATATCAGTGAGTAAAATAAGAGAATATTATTATATTTGTTGAAAGAAATGCGAAAATAAAATTTAATTTATTTTCAAATATTTGAAATAAAAAACTTAAATACTTATTATTTATTCCAATGTTATTTTAAAATGATCTAATTTTATAAAAAAAGAATTTAAATTATAACTATGCTAAATATATGCATATATGTCTAAATTGTATGTATTATAAATTAGATTAATTAATTATTTCTATCATATTGATTTCTTTTTTAACTATAATCATTTTATCTCATATCGAGATAAAAGTGAAAGGTTGTGGAAGAAAGATTTGGACATTTATTTTCCAATTCCAATCATTTTAATTCATTTCATTTTCTCGCAGTCAATTAATTAATTAATTAATTTGAAATTTGAAGTATTTGTGAGTTTGGAAAATTTAAAATTTCAAAATTAACATAAAAGCACAAAAAAACGAAATGAATTTTCACATTTGGATTATTTAATGTTTTGAATGTTTTTTTTTTCGCAATACATTTACTTCGAATAAGGAAAATTAATTTAATTTCTGATTAATTAATTATAAAAAATTTTTCTATCATTTAATTTCAGTATGGAAAATTGATTTATCGATATGATTACTGGAAATTATTTAGTAGAGATTTTATTTTATCATAATTATGAATCATAATCACGATATTCTTCTTTATACTCTGTTTACTGACATTTTATAGTGATAAGCAGATGATCACTGATTATTTTTTTCTTATATTTGTACTGGTATTTTTTATACTTATACTTGTGTTACATTTTTATATTAGTATCGGTATTTTTTCATTCATATCGATATTTATAGTGATAAATCATCTTGATCAATTGATCATTTTGATTGATCACTGAGTCGTTTTTATGATTTTTAACTATAATTATAGCTATAGTGATACTTTCTGCAGATATATTTATTGGTCAACAAAATTTCTGATATGTTTAATAGTAGATTTTTTGATAAATTATTAATCATTTATCATTTATCATTCCATTTTAATATGAAATATTCATTTATTGGTAGTAACAGCTATTTTATATAAATCTTTTTTATCATAATTACTAATGATAATTGATATATTATCCCTTCATACTGATACTGATATATTCTATTTGTACTGGCACTTTATGCTGATATATTGATTGGTCAATTGATCATTTTTATATTTATTTTTACAGTAATATTTTTGCTTTACCATACTTTGCATTGATATAATTATTAGTCAGTAAAATTACTTTGATAAATTCAATCACAAAAATCATTTTCTTTCATTTATCTTTAATATGATATGCTCATTTATTGATTGCAATTATGAATGATAATTGAAATATTACTCTTCCTTGTATTGACATATTTTTAATACTGTACTTATAGTCATACGGTACTTATGTATCATACTGTACTGCTAACGACAACATTATAATCATTTTGCTTTATCAATGGCATGCAAATAAAAAAGTTTTGGAGGAAACATCTGATATGATCTGCGAAGACGATATTGATATCGTCAAGTCTTATCTTATCTACTAATTATACTTCCCCAACTTATCTTCAAGTAATTAATTAATTAATAAAAATTGCCGTTTGTATTTCATTAGTCTTTTCTATTTTCTCCATTTTATTACACATTTCTTATACTAATCATCAATTATGCCAAATCTGAATAATAGCATTTATTGATTAGTCGTCTACAGTTCATTTCATATTTCTCCTACATTATAATGCATTTATGCTTTTGAAAATCAACACTGTGGAAAATTTCAAATTGTTTACTGCATAGAATTAAAAACTTTCCTGATCAATTAAACAATCGATCAATCGATCAATGATCGATGAATCAATTGATCGTCCGATATTAATAAGTAAAAAGAGATGACACCAGTGTGTAGCCCGGTTAGCTCAGTCGGTAGAGCACCAGACTCTTAATCTGGCTGTCGCGGGTTCGAGCCCCGCATCGGGCTTATGGTTCACCACATTTTTCGAAAATAACATCTTTTCTTTACAATTATTTCTCAAGAAATTATAATAATTTAAACATTTTCTATAATTTATAAAAATGTTTTTGATAGTAGAAAAAAAAGCATTAGGAATTATCAGTGAATAATTTCAATGAAAGATAATTTTATTATTTTCAATGGCAGAAATTGATAATGATCATTGATAAATTTCCTGCAACTCTGTTACAACTGGCAAAATTTTGATTGATTTGCTGATAATGTGTAATATATATCTCAAGGACAATTCATACATTTCCCATTTTCTCGAGAAAAATTATCATTAGTTCGTTCCGATTCATCTTCTTGCATTTCAATAATCAGTTATTATCATTAAACAATTAACGTTTATAAAACGGATGAAGAAAGTATTAGAGAAATTATTCTATAATTCTTTTGTAATAATTTTCAATAAATTTGAAATTAAAAAAAGTTTAGAAAATTTTTAAAATAATTTTTTGAAATGATTAACTTAAGTGACGATATAATTATTGATGATAGATGATAAGAATATATATGTATATATTTGCTTATCAATGTTATAAAAAAATCAAAATGTGTACAAGTTGATTTTTTCTTTTTGAAATTGAATTTACGGAATATTTTTGTCTTCTTTTATTTTATCATATTTTGAAATTAATTTCATCATTGTAATAATATTATCACTGATAATATTAAATGATAGCAAATAATAGCAGCATCTCTGACAAAAATGAGCCTTAAGTTTTTGAAATCGATTTAAAATATTAGCGAATGCTTATACTATAAATAAATTTTAATAGAAAAATATCATCAATTTTTTAAATTGAATTTAGGAAATTTCCGAACTTTCTCAATTTAATGATTTGTCTTAGGCTGTAACTGCAAATATATTACTTGGCTTGCAATTTTGCTACTAATTAATTGAGCCAAGTGGACATAACTAGGTGCTTGCTCTAAATACTAAATTTTGCTTGCTTTTTTCATTTTTATTTTCTTAAATAATTAAATTGGTTTGATTAAAATTCATGAAGGCAATAGATGTATTTTTTGCTAATGCAACGAAAAAAGAAATCCATAGATCTTATCGCGAAAAGGTCAAGGTCTGAATTATTCAAGGTCAGTAATATAATCATAAAGTTAATACTAGATAAACATTCTAATCACTATCGTTATCATGAATAGAATCTCATATTTAGAAGATTAGACCGATGAAAATTAAGCTAACTTTTAGTGAAGTTCAATTTGAAACTAACATATAGATAGCTTCAGGAAAACTTATCAGTTGTTTTTACAACATCTGATAAAACATCAAGCTATTATCATTATCAGTCACCGCAGAAATATGAACTTTAACTGGATTTATCTCGAATCAGAATACTGTTTTGCTTGATATCATGTTGATAATGAGCAAACAATCGTTTTAAATCATTTTAAAATATCAAACTTTTATTGTCAACCTATTTTTAAAATTATTTTAATTTTTTTTGGCGATTTATGATTTCATTACACCTGATTATCATAATAATTATCATTATTATTTTATATCCAGTAAATCAAATTATAACTGATATATGCATTAGGCTTTAAAATAATATACCTTTAATGCTATCGGTCAAGTAATAATCAGTCTATTATTTACAATATTGCTAACCTTTGACCCGACAAACATATATGTTTATACACAATTCAAATACACATACACGCATACACACATACATATGTTAGGCATTGTTATTTATAGTAATTTATGTATGCTCATCATACAATTCATTTTTAATTTATCAGTATCAGTACACTTTAATTTATCACTATCAGTATCGTTCTTTTAAATTTTTATATTTGAATTTAAATTTGTATATTTTAAAATTTAAATTGTATAATTTTCTAATTTTATCAAATTTATTTCCTAATTTCATTAAAATTTAAGTAATAAACAATTGTTATTTATTCTGATTGTATTTTGTCGTTTTTCCTTTTTTTTTTCAATTTATCGTTTAATTTTAATATATCGATCATATTCTTTGAAAATATTTATTGATTGATGATTTATTCCTTTTTAATTCTTGACGTTGCATGTTCTGATAACTGATAACGAGATCATCAATGATTGAAATTGTTGGATTGACAATTTTATTGAATAACATTTGTGTTCCATTACTGTTCGGAACATAAAGATAAAGTAAAAATGCTGCCTGAAATAAATGAACATTAATTAAATGAAATATATTTATTACTATACTATTCTATTCTTAAGAATATTGATTAAATGAAATATATATTTATTGCTATACTATCTTATTCCTAAAATTTATTTTTTTTTTATGTCAGTCAATAATCTTAGAATATGATATTTTTTAAATATTATTTTGATACGACAAATTTTTCGTTGCAATTTTAAGTTTAAAGAAAATAAAAAGAATTTAAATAATTTAAATATAAATTACCATGTTTCATTATTTAAAGAATAATAATGATAATAACAATAATAATAATAATAATAACAATAATAACAATAATAACAATAATAATAATAATAGTAATAATGATAATAATAATGATAGTAGTGATAATAATAATAATAATTTAACCTTAAATAGCCAATATGCTGGAAGAAAATTTGTAATTACAGAAACGATCGAATCAGCTATGGAAAATGTTGCAAAAACGGTCCAATACATTAACCATTGCGTATCGTCATCCTTATTTGGTGTTCGAATTGCCTGAAAATATTT
The DNA here is from genome assembly GCA_008729115.1 of Dirofilaria repens. Classification (NCBI taxonomy): domain Eukaryota; kingdom Metazoa; phylum Nematoda; class Chromadorea; order Rhabditida; family Onchocercidae; genus Dirofilaria; species Dirofilaria repens. The sequence goes on from SNRZ01000194.1 coordinate 107,310, forward strand.
AATTTTTATTTCTCATTTCATTTTATAAAATTTCATTCAATTAATTCATCCAAACATTTCATTCATTCAATTAATTCATCCAACATTTCATTCATTCAATTAATTCATCCAAACATTTCATTCATTCAATTAATTCATCCAAACATTTCATTCAATTAATTCATCCAAACATTCCGTCCTTCTTCTTCTTCTTTTTTCCATCTAAAATTTAAAGTAAATTTAAAAAAAAGAAAGAAACATTACTTTAACAGATGCATAGGCAGGATAGGCAAAGCCAAAAATGTTACAAATTAATTCAGCAAAATGTCCAAGCAATAAATACAAAGCAAATATAATTACAATTATACATATTAACTGAAAAACAAAAATAATAACAATAATTAATGTTAATTATAGATAAACGATAATTAATATATTCACGTAAAAAAAATATCCATTTACAAACAATATGACAAGAATATGCAAAAAGTCAAATGTCAAAGGTATACATATGACAAGAATGTCAAAGGTCAAATGTCAAAGATATGTATATAGCAACCTGTTCTCGATTAATTCGTAATTCGATTGCTGGAAATAATTTATTTAAATTTCCATACCGTTTATTGTATAAAAATGCAAACAATTGTGGTTTATGCGTTACACCATGAAAGATTCGCTCTGATGCGCTTAAATCTCTTTCGTTCAAACTTACATTTGATAATGTTCTATCAGCTTCAATCAGCGTTGTCATCACTGATCAAAAAGTTCATTGATTAAAATATCATATATAAAATTGACGATTGTCTAATTCATATTTAAAATTGATAATATGATAAGATGGAATTGACAACTGTCTAATTCATATTTAAAATTGATAATATGATAAGATGGAATTGACAACTGTCTAATTCATATTTAAAATTGATAATATGATAAGATTAAATTGACAATTGTCTAATTATAATAACTTCTACGTCAGTTACGTAAGATTAATTAATAGACATAGAAAAATTGTAATAATTATGGCAGTTTAATCGTAATTTATCATTTACGGAATTTATTAAAAATTTTTACATAACTATAAAAGCTTTCATCAACTCATAATATTTGCAGTTTTCTTATTTATCATAATTATATTCGATAAATGCTTGAAAAAGTAATTCACCTCGCGAGAAAAATAATCCTCGCGAATCAGTTAATTTTTGCTTTCAATGATAAATAACCAAGCAACTTATCAGTAATAGTTCACAATTTCAGAATAGAAAAAAAACCCATTTGTGATAAAAAAATCAACTTATATAGTATATGATTTTATGGATTGATAAAATTTACATAAAAATTTAAACTTAAAATTACTACATTTTCATAGTCTATCAATAAAATAATTCTTTTAAATCCTCAAATTTTGCATCAGACATAAAATAATATTAGAAATGTTATAGTTTTATCATATTCATCTCATAGATTCACTATTATATTGATTATTTCCGTCTCCAACACTTTTTTGAATAGTTATTACCATTTATGATAATTGTTATCATCACTGTTTATTATCACGACCACAATATAAACACTGAAATCATCATTAGTGTGTAAATCATATAAGATAATAATACTATGATATTTATTTTTTCATAATATCAACACTATTCTTCAAAATTTAACTTTTACAAATTTCATTCCCACTTTTTTATGATAATTATTTTATTTCGTGTTTTATCTCTTATTAAGATTTAAAAGAAAAGAGAATTTCTTGATATGTTCAAAGTCAATATCAACCATACATATATCAACTATGTGCCAACCTATATATAATAATATATATATAGCATATTTAATTTACATTTCAAGCAATCTCCACAGTATGATATCGATGGCGAAAATATCTTATTATCTATCAAAAAAAAAAAGTAAATTAATGAGAAGCAAAATAAAAAATTCATATATAAATGAATCTAACAGACATATACAACACAATACACTACAATTTTACAAATAGTACAAGAAATGTGGAGAATAAAATTTAAAAAAAAAGGAACAAAATTAATTTGAAAACACTTCAATTTACATAAGAATATGAAGTGATACTATACTTGAAATATATTGATAATGTAAGCAACACATAAAACTGAATTTGAAGGAAAAAAAATTTTTTTTAAGTTCAAATTCTCACAATGTAGCATAAAAAAGAAAGTAATTTTGGAATAATAAAAA